>JAOUZG010000678.1:3053858-3069912 GCA_026289955.1 Argiope argentata | reverse complement strand
TTGTAAATATTCATATTATATATTATTGTAAATATTCATATTATATAATATTTTTAGTATAAATTTTGTTAGCCTACATAGATTTTATTGAACATATTTTCTTTTCTAGTTACAAATATTAAAAGAAATTTGAACACATTTGGAAAACAGGTAAATATATCTTATATTATATAAATAATTAAAATGCCCCTCTAGAGGATAGTCCTTCATTAAAGGAGTGGTACACCAAATAAGTAGGGTGGTACACAGTAACAGTGGTACACAGGGGTAGCACGTCTTCCCCATGATCTCGGCGTCCTGGGTTGGAGTCCCGATTCGGGCAGGGTTTTTCTTCATCTGTTCTATCTATGATAGTTATAAATAAGTGCATCTGTAAAAAGAGGCTGTATAAGCGAATCTGATGAGTGAGTATCTAGATGTACTCCTAGCCCTTGTCTGTGCTACTTAAAACAAGAGACGCAAGCTCAGCTTAAAATAGCTGACTGCGTCAAGGAAATTGCCTATCGCGAGTGTCATTAGAAAGAACAACAGACCTAAATAAATTAATCTCTTAATGATAATTTACGTATCGCACGTTTGAAAACTTCACAGTGCTGATGCTGGTGCAAAGCTTCCAACTATGCTAGTTACAAATTCATTGAATTATATAGCTGTGTCTCATTTCATATAAGTTTTGCAACTTAGCCAGACAGATAACTTCAGCTGGAGGAAGACTGTAGCCAGAATTTCCAAATATCTTATGGAGCTCCATTTATGCCTCAGTAAAAAGCTGCGGAGAAAATTTGGTCAGGATAATTAGAAACCATAAACGTAACAGAGCAACAATCATTCCGTGAATCGAGGGTGATGCTGAAAGCATCAGAAGCTATTGCATCGTAAGTTGGAAAACTTGACAGTGCTTGCTGATCCAGCGACTATGCACGTTAAAAATTCATTTAATTAAAGTGATGTGTCACATTTCCTCTGAATTTGAAGCTTAGACAAAGACAGAGATCTTCAGCTGGAGGAAGACTATTGTCAGAGCTATCGAAGATCTTATGTAGCTGTATTTCATGCCTCAGTAAAAAGCTGCGGAGAAAATTTGGTCAGGATAATTAGAAACCATAAACGTAACAGAGCAACAATCATTCCGTGAATCGAGGGTGATGCTGAAAGCATAAGAAGTTACTGCATGGTGCATTGTAAAACATCACGATGTTAACCCAGTAATTATGCACGTTTCAAATTCATTGAATTATAAAGCTGTATTTCATTTCCTCTAAGTTTGGAAGCTTAGCCAAAGAAAGATAACTTCAGCTTGAGGAAGACTATTGTCAGAACTACCGAAGATCTTATGGACAGTACTGTATAAATCATAAATTATATTATTATAAATTTATTAGAGTATTATATCAAAAGCAAATATGTAGTCTTCTTTAACATGGATTCGTGTGAAAAAAAATTCCCTTTAGGAGTAAAATTGTAGAACGAATTATGCGTATTAAGTACGTTTTCCTTTATAATGTAGCATTTGGTGTCGTATTTCAATTACTACTTATTTCAAACATTTCAACCGCAGGCCTTAATAGAAAACCTATTTATTTTTAGTAAATCAATTGTCTCACAAAAAGAATCTAAAACACGACCAGTTTAAACAGCATAAATTTTCTAGATTCTGTCCAATATTTTAGAAACATTCTTTTCATCTTTGTAGTTGAAATATTTTTGTAAAATGTAATTCATGTTTTAAAAGGAGAAAAAATTATAATTTATAAATGGGAAATAGATAACATTTATCTTCTTTATAAGGAAACATGCATTTTATTCTCTAGTTTTTTGTTGTAATTGATATATTTGTGACTATCGATTTCTATCTTTTATCTCGTTTCATCTAGGCAAGTTATTTCAGTTATATCTTAGTACAGCGAAAATAAAGTTATTTATTTGCATATCTGTTGGTACTTTAAACAGTGTTTCCGAACCTCTCATTAAACTAAAAACGATTCATAATGCCAGTATTCATTAAAACTCATTTATAAACAGTTAAAAATGCTTTCTATTCATTGAAATGAAATGCATTTTACCTAGACAAATTTTTTTAGCCTTTTAGCAACGAATATTTCCCTCTCTTTATAGTAGAAACTTATTTTAAAAGTAAATGAAAGCTTTAGATAATGGGTTAAAAACAAATTTCTCGATGTAGACTTATAAAGGCTTCCATTAAGATTCTACTACCATTAATCTTTAAATTGGAAGCTATTTTCAGTGATTACGTTGAAAAAATCTTGGAGTTTTTATAGAATATGGAAGTGAATTCATATACTATACATTTTGAATATCTTCGAAATTTTGATAAGCCATTAAAATGTTACATTAATATAGAATATAAATGTATACATGAGACGTGGATATCGTTAAATTAGGGTTAACCTATTTCTTTTCTGATGCAGTATAAGAGCAATGCGAGAAAGGTAAATTATTTTTTGGTTAATGACGTTGATTCAATGGGATCCATTTCCAAATAATAAAAAAATGAAAGAAAATGAAAGAAATAATTTTTTTCTCAAAATTAATAATTAACATGATTGACATCGTGTGCTGTTTCAGTTGTAAATATTCTTACTCAATAATTCGTGGAAATTATTGTTTACCATAATTTCAACGAATTTATTGTTACTCATAGATTATGCAATTAAAATCAACAGTCTTTTTTATAATCATATCATAACATGACGTTGTTTTGGTTTGAGGTCTTTCAAACCTCAAAATGTGTAGGCAACAAATTGGCAATTTATCGCTTTTGAGGCATCCATTTTTCGCTTTTAGGGTTATTAGAAAATAATAAAGATGATTGTCACATTTGACAATTTATCGCCAAAAATAGAAATTTAATTTGAAATTCAAAAGTATAAGTCAATGGCAAAATGTTACATTTTTTAAAAAGCTTTTGTCATGTGAGAACATGATCTTGTTTTGGTTTGAGGTTTTTGAAGCCTCAAATTGAGTAGCCAAAAATTGGCGATTTCTCGCTTTTGAGTCATCATTTTTGTGCTTTCAGTGTTATTAGAAAATGACGCTGAAGGTTGTCACATTTGGCAATTTATCGTCAAAAAATCATTTAAAAACAGAAATTTAATTTGTAATTCAAAAGTTTAATTTAATGACAGCGTTGTTACATTTATTATTATTATTATTTGTTAAAATATTTTTATTATATGAGAAAATGACGTTGTTTCTGTTTGAGATCTCTGAAGTCTCAAAAGGCGTAGGCAAAGAATTTGTGATTTATCGCTTTTCAGGTATGAATTTTTGATTTCAGGGTTATTAAAAAATAATGCAGAAGGTTGTCACATATGACAACTTATTATCAAAAAAATCAATGAAATATAGAAATGTAATTAGTAATTCAAAAGTTTAAGTCAAGTCAATGATAACTTTTTGTTGTTGTTGTTGTATAATGTTTTTATCATGAACATGATGTTGAATTGATTTGAGCTTTTTGAAGCCGCAAAATGAAAGGGAAGAAAATTGGTGATTAATCCTTTTGGGGCATCAATTTTTCTGCTTTTAGATTTATTAGAAAATTTAAAGAGGAGTACATTTGGCGACTTGTCACTCACTTATAATAAATTTCAACTTGGCATGAATGTCCATCATGTACCCAATTTTCGATACAACGAAGTATGCGCATTCTGAATATCATATGATTATTTCAAACCTGTTTAAATTGGTTAAGGACTTAAATTAATTAAGATAAACAATGCCTTAAAAATAATTATATTCTCACATTATAACATGAAATTTTTATGTTAATTAATGTGAAGTTTCATCTTTAAATTTCCAATTTATATATATTGATTTGTTAAAATTACTTCTTTTTGTTTTTAAAAATCAAATTTTATCAACTTTTTTTAGTAAAAACGACCTGATTTTCGATTCAATGGTCCGAAGCATGAAACTGATATAGGGTGGCCATATTAGGAAACTTATATTTAATTTAAATCCGTCTGAACTAAAATGTAAAAATTGGCTATCACATGATAACAAACCTTAATACCATCAATTAGCTCACTTTTTATCGTATGGAGAAAATTTATTTCAAAATATTTTTGTTTTTCTTTTTTCTCCTGTTTTTAAACTAAATTCGGTAAATTTACGGAGAATACTGTTAAGAATCACAGCCAGTCCAACTATGGGAAAGATAATTTTACGGGCAGATCTATCGGATTCACTTAGGACACCAAATCAGTGACTCTGAGGATTGGCGACCATTTTGGTGAGTTTGGCGGCAAAAAAGATTTTATTAGAGTTTTGGGAAAATTATATACATGACCAATAGGAGGGAAATTATGCTTAATTTTTTAAGAGCCTTCTGTTATTTGCTCCGAGAGCAATAAAAGGTTGGTAGACCGAATCGTGTGCTGAATAACAATACGTATTTCAAATTTACTTTTAACTTGTACTGTGCAATATTGCACCAAGAAATATAATATTCTTGCAATAATGATGATTTAATGATTGCCAAAAATAATCTAACAACTTTTTATTTCAAATATAATTTCATCAAATTATAACCATTGACCAGCAAATATTTATATTACTAAATGTTAATGTTTTAATACAAGGTCAATGTTTTTTCAGCAGAAGTTCTCTTATTCTAGAAAACGAAAGATTCTCGTTCGAAAATATACATGACCGCTGTCCAGCACCACGATGAGTTCCTCTTCTTCTTTCAAAAGCTTAACAAATCAAATCGAGTTTATTAATATCCAACTCAAATCTCAGTCCTTTACCAAAATTTATTTGAATAGACATATAAAAAAGAATGGTAGTCAAAGAAAAAACGGAGTAACAAAAAAGGACTAAACTTTAGACAGAGGTTTTTACTGAAGTATTCGAAACCAAATACTTTTGTGTTTTATACACAGCCATTTAAGCTTTATTCTGAATTCTTCTACTTGTTTTTCTGTACATTGAGTAAAAGAATGGAAGCTTCGTGTGACAGAAAGTGTACTCTGTGAAAAAAAATCCACAGATTCATTTTTTTAAAAATGATTTCCTGATCATGCAATATTTAAAAGTATTTGAAAGAATAATATAATTTCAGCATGAAGGGATAAATAGTAAGAAGTCAGGAAATTTTTTATTGCTTTAAATTCTTCCTTATTTGAAGCAAGATTAAACCAATCACTTTATTATCAGTTACCTTTGATGATCCATTATTTAATTATAGTCTAAACCCATATGAATGGCATGGTACTCATAGTTATCGTAGCAAATTAATTTATTAACTTCACCATGATATAGAGTTTTAAGTGACGCTCTTTTACTAGCCTTACACATCTTCTCTTCATTACATACATGAACCTCCTAAGTTAACAATAGTATAGCAAGGCAGTCACATGAAAAGCGTAACAGATGTGATGTCCAAGGCATCAGGTATTAAAATATAATATTTAGTTTTAGGTTTTATCAATTAATTCATTTTTTGCTTTTAACAATTTAACTCATAATATTCATTTGTAACTTTTAACAATTCAACTTATAACATTCATTTTTAACTTTTAGCAATTCAACTCATAACATTCATTTTTAACTTTTAACAATTTGACTCATAGCATTCGTTTTTAACTTTTTACAATTTAATTTATGATATGAATGTTTACCTTTTAACAAGGCGAGAAAAGCAGAAAAGCTAATATAACATTTGTTGTGATGTATTGATTTTACAATTTTCTTGAACAGCTGGTTTGGTACTCCTAAATTTAGTCTTACATTTACGCGTGCATGGTAATATAAACGAATTAAACCATCTTGGTGAAATCTTGGCATCTTATGTTTAACAGATCCTGGCGATTTTGGTGTATTCTGAGAATTACCTATCAAATCCATTATTTTGGCGCTCTTGGCGTAATCTGAAAATTGTCACGTAAATCCGGAAATGTAATAGTCTAGGCATCCTATTTACAAAAAAGCTTGACAATCTTCGCATAATATGAAAAATAAAATATTTCTGGAGGAGCTAAAAATATTCAAGCACTAAATCTAGAAAATGGAAGGAGAAGAGGAGAATTAAAGATATTTCTAGATTGTGTCACCTGGGCTGGTATAGCCTGGCTGGTAGAATGTTGAACTCGTATCTCTTAGGTTGCGAGTTCGAGCTTCACCTGTCGAAACTCTCCGACTGCGTGGCTGGTGCTTGTTAAATCTATCGTGGTCACAAAGTTCAACATGTCGAAAGTAATACCATTGGGGGTACTGGGTCAGAGGTGATCGTTCTCTGTTCCAGATCTAAATCACGATCTGTGGGTGAATGAATGAAGCCCGCCCCGTAAAAAAGTGTGTGACGTGTGTCTAGCTAAGTAGTGCTCTTGACCCTAGTTGACGCCACTGAAAAACAAGAGATTTTCAATCGGCTTAAACCGTTCACAGGCCTGCTAACGAGCTTAAAAAGTACCTTAAGAAACAACAACAACGGTCTTACGTTGATAATTATAAAAAAATTAAAATCAAATGTCTTCACTTTGAAAGAAACTGAGAAATAGCTAATTTATATATCATATCAAAGAAAAACAATTAGCAAAAAATATAAATTTACCAAAACAGTAATATCTAAAAAATAGTAATATCTAAAAGAACATCGTATCTAGAGAGCGCCAATGCTGCTAGAACTATGACACAAATGAAATGAACAAAATTGGCAAAAAAAAATTTGAAAACAAAAGTAGAGATAATAATAATAATACAATGAATCCGGCCTGAAGACTTTTTCAAGGGTCACCCTCAGGCAGGGATTCAAATAAGGGATTTTTTCTGTGAAAAATCTTACAATAAGTCAAAAATCGATTTCTCGTGACCCAAAATCCCAAGAAAAAGAATATCTTAAGTAAAAAGATACCAGAAAAATCACACAAAACGAATCCAAAACTTACAAAACAAAACAAATAAAAAAATAGTTTTGAAAAATCCAGGAAAAATGAGGTCTTGGAGATAATCAATACCACAGAAATACAAAAACATTGAAACACAAAATGTTAAAATCAAACAAAACAAAACAACATAGACTCAAAACAAAACTAAATACACCCGTATTAAATGCACCCAAAACAATATACATAATTTTCAATTTTCATTTAATTGATATTTTTCAAGCTCTTCAAAAAAATTAAATAGTGATACATTTCGATCTAGAAAATTACAAATGCTACATTAAAAAAATTAAAGAATATCAAAAATAAACTATAAAATTCCTACAAACGAATAAATTAATAAATTTCAAGTAATAAAACGAAAAAAAATCGATTTTTAAAATATAGATTTCTAAAAATTGAAAAAAAATGATAAAATATTTATATGGACTATTCAAATTTTAAGGAAAATGACATTTTACAAATCATAAACACAGATCCGATAAAATTATAATACATTTATAAAGAAAACTTTTATCTGAAACTAATTACCATAAAAAATATTTAAGAATCTCATTTTATTGCAATAAATGCATATGTCAGTTATTATCTATCAAAAGCTTTAATTAGTTACACTATTACGTAAATTTCTCTCTCCAAAATTGTCTAAAAACGCAGGAACGTATTAGGTTATGAATTTCCAATATCGGTCGTATTTTGTACGTCATCCGGTTGTGAAAATTCAACAAAGAACTCCAGGATCCACCCACAACAGCATCCTACGGACTATTTGACGCTTGCACTTCTGGATGTCAACGTTTTTCCTTGCACGGGCAGCCGGTGTTGACAGTCTCTGTTAAAATTTCGAATAAATAAATGTCTTTGTATTCCAGAGAGAAAGATATTTTGAAAAGAAATATGCTTCAGAACTTTAGAAGTTTAACTCAAAATTCTCTAATTTGTTTCATGTCATGTTCAGAATTAAAATTTTTACTTTGGTTCAGATAAAATAATCTTTTGATTTCTACTTTAAAATGTAGCATACTAAATGTAGATGATACGAAAAATAATTTATGTCTTGTTTTCCAAAAGGAAAATTTGTAATAATTCATTGGTGACAAGTCATTTTGTTAAAATAACTTGTTTATTAGGTATAATAGATTTATGCATGATTATTTTGTTTCGGGATTTTTGTAATCGATTACTTTTTTCTTTCTGTAGATAAAAAAGTTTGTATTTTTTTAAGTATTTTATTTTCGATTTGTGTAGTTAAATGAAATTAGTATACTAGTTTTTAAATGTTAGAAGTTTAATATATTGTAAATATATTTTAAAAATACAATGGTATAAGTATTTATTTTTTTTATTTTTCAGAAACTGAAGCCTTGTAAATTGCAAAGACTTAATCAGTAAGACACATTTTCTACCATTTTCGTTTTAAAGATTTCTAGGCACCAAACTAAACGTAAGTTTTAAATTGAATTCATTTACAAGTTTCAGTTAAACGTTTCCTAAAAAGGAAAATTAATTCCTGTCACTTAAATTTCTTCATTTTTATAATTTTATTGAAATTAGTGAGAGACGAAATAAATTATTTTAAAACCACAATTTACAGTTATCTCTTTCTAGGCATAAGAAATAATAAAAAAATGTTATTTTTAAATTTTTGTTCATATATGTTATACAAGGAAGTTTCAAAAATAGCATATTGTAACGAGCGGTCGAATGCCAATGTTGGCGACCTTTGGTGATGAGCTTTGACCAGCCGGGTTGGTTTGGCGAAAGGAATAGTTTGGTAGCCGCTGGACCGTTTACGAAACCCTGGGTGCTTTTGAGTGCTCGCGCACCTAGCTACATAAGAGACGGATTGCCGTAGTTTTGTCAGTGTTTCCTCTCGGAAGAGAAGCGACTCGTTGTAGCGAGCTGATTACTTTTCTCGCTTGTTATTAGAGAGCTGTGTTTACGGCTATACGATATCTTTTTTGAAGACTGTGTTTATTGTGCGTAAGGCTTGCATTTACTCTGTAAGTGACTGTTGACTGCTGGATTGCGTTTATCTGAAGTATAGCTGTAAATAATTTTGTTTGTGCTGTCCTCAAGTAAAGTCCATTCAATCCGAACCCGCTACGCTAAAAACGTAACAACATTCCCCCCCCCTTGATTTATATGTTAAATTAAATACTACATTTTGAATTATATTTTCGGAATTTTTAAATTAATTTTTCATGTGCCTTTCTCATCTATCTTGTATATAATTTCATTTAGGGCAAACAATATTCAACATTTACTTAATTACCGTGACTTATAATGTAGAGATAACATTAAATACGTGTTTTGATCTGAATTTTCTGTTATCCTATTAAAAAACTCTATAGAGATAATATTGTCGTTATAAGCGCTTTAAAAAAAGGTTAACGCTTTTTGATTATGTAACTGTCAATAAGCTTCAAAATATTTAAACTACAAATTTTATTCTTCAATGAGTGTAAAGCTAAGAAATCAAAACAAAAACTGCACTACATATTCATAGAGTATTCTCTTATTTGCCTTATTTCACTTCAAAATCTTTTTCGGCACTTTTTATGTCGTTTCCACCATTTGTTTGCTCTCGAAAAAATATTCGGCAATAAAAATACCAGTCGAAATGGGGATTCTAGTAATTTCTATCTTTCTTGAACTTTGCGTTTTATCAGGTCTCTATACTTTAGATTTCACAAGGAAGCAATGGTGACTTTTTTTCCATCTGCTTTATAAATAGAGTCAACAACTGGTGCAAAAAAGCGTCTTCATTTCTCGAAGTTCAT
This sequence comes from Argiope argentata, assembly GCA_026289955.1. Classification (NCBI taxonomy): domain Eukaryota; kingdom Metazoa; phylum Arthropoda; class Arachnida; order Araneae; family Araneidae; genus Argiope; species Argiope argentata. The sequence continues at coordinate 3,060,221 of JAOUZG010000678.1, read as the reverse complement.
TTTTAACACTTTGAACACTACCGACGAGATATCTCGTTTTTCAGATGCTTCAAATTACAAGTTTCTATAGTCTACTTTTTAAAGTTTTTCTCGTATACCAGTTTCAAAAAATAAAGATATTCTTCAGATATGTATTAGAAAGTTTATCCAATCTAAACTGCCATAAGAGACAAGTTTTAATCAACAGAAACCTGTAATTTCAAGTTTCTGAAAGACGAGATATCTCGTCGGTAGAGTTGAAAGTGTTAAAGAAAATAATATCAAATACTTCAAATTCTGTTGTGTTGTGACTAATGGCACTTGTCGTGGACAAGCCTCCGCTGATGCGATCAGCAGATTTTAAACCTAAGAAATGCTTCTATTTGTTTAACAAGTAGCGCCATCTAGGGCCAAGAGTACGACTTAGCTACTCACACGTCACAAACCTTTTTAGGAGGCGGACTTCATTCATGCAAATCCTTCATTCATCTCAGATCGTTATTTAGACATGGAACAGAGAACGATCACCTCTGACCCAGTACCCCTAGGGGTATTACTAGCGACATGGAAGACTTTGCGACCTTGAACAGATTTAACGAGAGCCAGCCATTACACACTCGTAACCTAAGGAGTACGAGTTCAATGCTCTACCAACCAGGCCCCTCCTGTTATACATTATTCTTATATTAATGAAATAAAGTTGAAAGAATTAAGATAGATTTGTTCATTAAATTAATCCTTTTGGCAGATAAATATATTAAGTTAGAAATATTAAAAAATCCTTTGTAATAATATTAACAGGATTATTCCTGAATTTTTTTTTATTTGAAAGCTTTTAATGTTGCCTTTTAATTGAAAATGTGAGAAGTGATTGTCATATTTGTTCATAAATGTTTACGTATGTTTACATAAATTCCTTTTAGTTCTATTCTTTGCTTTTTATTTATTTCGTTTTGTACAGGATATTTCAGTTTATTTATATTAGTGTCAAAATATTACTCTCCCATTAAGGAAGTTTCTTTAAAATGTATTAAGAAACTTATTATTTATTTATTTCTTTTTGTAAGTTACGTATATACCTGATGTATTTAATTTACGAAATAAAAATAATTACAGTATGAATTTTAATCATAATTTTATTTTTACATTCATCATCTCTATCTATTTTTGGGGTTATTTATTTAGTTAGTTGCTCTTTTATATAGGCAAAAGGCTTTGATGAAATCTGAATTATTTTTAAAACAAAAAAAAAATTCTAAAATTTAAAAAGATAAGAAATTTCGTTTTACATAAAGAAAATAAGAGTCTCACAATTTTTTTTCAATAAAGGTTTAGGAGAGACCTAATTGTATAGCAAATAAGATACTGTAAATTAAATGTATAAAACGACAATCAAAAGAAGCATATGCCCTAAAGTATATGCATTGCCCTGCAGAAACTTGTATCATAGTTTTGAATTTCTTATTTATGATATAACACAATATTTAAAATATTTCTAAAAAAAATTATTTTTTATTTTTTATTTGTTTATTTTTATATTTTATCCAAGTAAAAAATAAGACTTTGCAATGCTACTTAGTAACAAAAATGTAAAACATATTCAGAAAAACTTCGAAAGTATACTGAATTTTTCTTAAATTTATAGTAAATTATTTAGAAAATAAATCACATTAATGATATATTTTAACTTTCAATAAACCTAAAATGTTTAATTTTCTAATATAGTTATAAAACACTAAATAATTAATTGGTTACATTTTTAATTATTTGATTTGATTTCAAAGTCAAGAATATTATTTCATATTTCTTATAAAATAAAAATAGCCCGTCTATAAAATGTTTAAATATTTCGTAAATTAGGACTATCACTTTTTATAAAATCCAATAATTAATGTTTCACCAACTGACTTACAGATTATCCTTATTATGGATTAACTATTTATTTAAATTCTATATTATTTTTCACTTTAAAGCTCCATGTTTAGTGAAGTATTATAACTTCAGTCGGAGCCAACAATTGTTATAAATTTCAGAAATCTTATGAAACTTGAAAAAAGAGAGGAAAAATAATAATAATAAATAATAATAATAATAGCAAAACTGCATTTCAATTATATGTATTATTTTTATTTAAATAAATGGACTTATATAAATGAAAAAAAAATCATAGTAACTTTTCGAACTATTGCAAAAAGCTATTTTCGCCGGCTTTCTGGCACAGAGGTAGCGCGTGTTCCTAGTGTTCTGGGAGTCCCGGGTTCGAGTCTCGGTTCCGGCATGGTTGTTCTGTGTGTTATCTGTGAGATATGTGACTGTGTTCCACTGTATAAAGGGGCTGTGCAAGCAAATGTGGTGAGTGTGAATACTCTTGGTCCTATGTGGTGAGTACCTTGGTCCTAGTTGACGCTACTTAAATAAACAAGAGAGGATCTTTTCGGCTAAAATCTGCTGCTGTATCAGCAGGAGGCTTGTCCATAGGCAAGTGCCATAAGTAACAACAACACAGATATTTTCACTTGAACATGACCGCTTAATATAGTCAAATAAATAGTCAATATATATTTGCTATATGTAAAGAAAATCTTTTATGCTAATCAGTTTTATTTATAATCTAATTTAATTATAATCAATTCAAAACTAAGGTTCCATGTTTTATATCTCTTAAGACATACATAATTCTTTTTACTATATTATAATCTCAATGCTTAATTTGATTTACTAACCCAATATTTTATCAGTAATGTTTGAAAAAACTATGAAAATCAGAGTTTTAAGAATTCACAATCCATTCATTCATAATAACTGCATTTAAAAAAATTTATAGTTGTATGGTGGATGTTTGATTTTTTTATGTTCAACAAATATGCTCTCAAATCTTCGATGCGATATGATAGTAAGAAAATCTTTGGCCCCCCAAAACTATGCCCTAGGCCGAAACGATATTTCGAATTCTTCTCCAAAACGTTTTACAAGTCAAATAAGACTTGTTTATGTCCATCTCGGTTTATAATAGTGTACTTTCGATGTACAAAAAAAAAGAATTATTTCTCTAGGCAGCAAGAAGAATAGCTGAAAAAAGAAAAAAAAAGGAAATGCTTTTAAAAAAAGAACAGAGAAAATATTTTTCCAAAGTATTTGAAATCGAATAAGTCATGTATTATACATGGTGAGTTAGATTTAATTTTTCGTTTTCTCCCTTTTCTTTTGTTAGTATTTTTACATTGGTTAATAATATAAGAAAATGCTTAAACTAAAGAAAACTTGTTTTAATTTTTTTTGTTAGTAGTTACGGGAAGAGTCATGTGACTTTGACATTAACGTATGAATGCATTCCTTATCCTTACTTATTGGGAATAACAACTATGTACCCTATTTTGAATTACGAGCCGGATATTTCTGTATTATTCTAAGTAATTTACTAAGTTGTTGCTGTTGTGACTAATGGCACTTGCCGTGGACACGCCTCCGCTGATACCATCAATTGATTTTAATCCAAAGAAATGTGTCTCTTTGTTTCACGCGTAGCGCCATCTAGGGCCAAGAGTACGACTTAGCTACTCACACGTCAAGGCACGCCCTTTTTAGGGGGCGGACTACATTCATGCAAATTCCTTCATTCATCTCAGATCGTAACTTTGATCTGGAACAGAGAACGTTCACCTCTGACCAAGTAAACCCAGTGATATTACTCTGGACATGGAGGACTTTGCGACCACGAACAGATTTAACGAGCGCAAGCCGCTATACACTCGGGGAATCTTTTGGCCGGTGAACTTCGAACCCGTAACCTAAGGAGTACGAGCCCAACGCTCTACCAACCTCATCTTGGCCAATTTACAAAGTTCTTTAGATTATAACTAATTTTTACTCATTCTTTAATCATATATTTTTGAAATTGTAAAAAAATAATACTTTAAGAGTTTTTGTGTCATACTTCAAATATAATCGTAGATTTTAGAACAATCGTGAATTATTGCTAAATCATTATAAAGTTATCTGTGTAAAATAATATTAAATTATGCGTTATGTTCATGTATCAAGACAAAAAGCTTAGTCATTTATCAAAACATGCGTCAGCATATTCTTTCACAGTTTTTCATAGTTATAAACTTTAACTAAATATCCATTTAGATTTTTTAATAGTTAATAAAAACTAACTAAAAATAAACTTTTTTTAATTTCTGAAATTTTTTTAAATAATTCATCATTATCTAGAAAGCATCTAAATAGAATTCAAAAATATTAATTAATCAGGAAAATATATATATATATATGTGTGTGTGCAAGATACCCGTACCAGACCATGTATTAATTAACTGTCTGAACGTTGTGATAGTATAGGCGAGAAATGTATGAGATTCCTATGGTACAATTTTTCCTGTAGAGGAGCACATTTCGTCATTGGCAGAAGGGGACTCGAACCCACACCGTTACCATAACCAGTAAGGCGACAATCAATATCAACGTCGGAAAATTCTCACTACTTGTGTTCTCCTGGAGGGCACATAGTTAATTAAAATATATATATATATTTAAGTTTTAATCTTTAGAAATACAAAATCAGTCAAAATTTTTTTAAATCATGTAACAAAAATGTAATTAGGATAAGCTCAAAAAGGCTGAACTAGTATTTTTCGTATAAAAAATTTTCAGAAGTCTATTTTCTGAAAATATTTAAATATTTTACATTTTTCGGGAACAAACAAAAGTGTATAATTTAGAAAATCTATTATCTCAAGAAATAAACACTTTAAAAACATTTTTAGTCTTTAAAAACGAGACAAGTTAAATAAAATTATATGAAAAAAGCCTAACACAAATCTATCGAAAATGTTCAACGGATATTTTTATTTTTATTCTTTTATGAATTGCGACTTTGAAGGCCTGATTTGGGATTCAGGAGTAGAGATATCTATACACTATTAAATGGTGATCCATCATATATAATAACCTAAAATCATGAATCACAATGGAAATATACTTAGAATATTTAATATAGATATTATATATTTGTGTTGTCTTAAACTGGACACAATCTTTTACTGCTTAAAGTTGAGAGGCGAAAAAATACTTTTCTATAACTTTAATCCACCGTATATGTTTTCTGAGGTTTTTTAATGCTATTATCCAAGCACCAACCTTTTAAAAACATTTTCTTTTTGATATTATTCAACAAATTATGATAAGCTTGATTAGATTATGAAATCCTGATTTGGGATTCAAGAGTAGAGAGATCTATGCACTATTAAGTGGTGATCCATCATAAATACTAATCTAACATATCGTAAATCACATTGCATATATTCGTTGAATATTTAATATAGATATTAAATATTCGTGTTGTCTTACAATTGGACAAAACCTTTTATTGCTAAAAGTTGAGAGGTAAACAAATACTTTTGTTTACATTTTATCCACCTTATATGTTTTCTGGGATTTTTTAATGCCATTATCCAATCACTAACCCTTTTTAAATAATTTCTTTTTGGTATTATTCAACAAATTATTGCAACAATTTTCCTTAACAGTATATGAACGTTAATGCTTTTAATTCTTAGACAATAATGAATTTTTAAACTTGTAGTATATAAAATCGTCTGTAGATTTTCCAAAATTATTGATCATTTAACGGCCTTGTCATATATTGAATTATTAGAACTCTATATTATGCATGGATATAGAACTACATGAATCTAACATAAAAGAAATAATTGAATTTTTTTTGTGTTACACGCCTTGTGAATAAATAATGGACTTTAAAACAAAGTCATGAATTTTTTATAAAGTAAATTTTAAAGAATACTTTTAACACTTCAAAATTTTAACTTCGTTTGGTTTGCAGGTTCCACTCTTATTTGCATGAATATATAATGACTTTGCGGGTAAGTTTGGCTTCCTTTTTTAAATAACTCAGTTGATTTCATTAACTTATACAGAAAACGATTTTTAAAAAAATGTAAGCAGAAATTGAAAATTAATTATATCTTGATTAATAATTAATCTAGAATAAACTATTAAATTACTTTCAGCAGAGTTAATACAATTCATTAATAAAAATTTATTTTTTCAAAATTATTAATGTTTACTTATAATAGAAAATTTAATTAAATGTTCCTTTAGTGATTAAGAACATAATACTCGATTGATGGTAAATTAATTAAATACATTGTTGTTTACCAAATAATTATTTCTTCGCTCATTGAAAAGAATTTTTTTATCGTTTTCATTTATGCTTAGATTAGCAAGACAAAAATATTTTACCGTTTCATTAACCAGCGACAAAAACTTTAAATATCTGATAAAATTTAATCGTAACTGTTTTACTTAAATTAATCTAATTAATTAATTTGTTTTATCTTGTTTCAGTAGAAAGTTACTAAAATT
>JAOUZG010000678.1:3021186-3048858 GCA_026289955.1 Argiope argentata | reverse complement strand
TTTTTCTGATTGAACAAAAATGACAAATACGAATTGAAGTCTAATCATTTTTGGTGCCGAAACCCGGGAAACGCCCAATTCGGCCAGAGGTACCTTTAGATGCGAAATTGAAATCATTTGCGAATTAGCTAAAATGGATCTGGAATCTTTGAAAAAAGTTAGAACCCCTGTCAGAAAGGCTGCAACAGAATATTTTAAACAGCTAGAGCAGGAAATTTATACAGCGGATGAAAAATCTTTAGACGTGATCGAAGAACTTTTAGCGAAACTATTAGATAAAGATGATCAGCTAAAGAAACTTGACTCGGATATATTGAATTTGTGTAAATCGCAAGATCTGACTAACGAAGTGGAACGTCAGCAAGAATACAGAGATCAAATGATAACGTGGAAAATGCGAGCTGAGAAAATTTTACGAAAAAATGAAAGCGAAATTGCTAATGATAAAATTATTAACAGCAATTCTCAACAATGTTCAATCAAACTTCCGAGATTACAAATACCTCAATTTGATGGAGATATGCTAAAATTTAATGACTTTTATTCTCAATTCGAAACTGCCATACATAAAAATTTAAGTCTTAGCGATGTTGAAAAATTTAACTATTTAAAATCGTATTTAATCAACGATGCTGAAATTGCTGTGCGGGGCTTGGCTTTAAAAGCAGAAAATTATTATGTCGCCATAAATATTCTAAAGGAGAGATTCGGTAGAACTGAAATGATTATTGATGCGCATATGTCACAACTTTTAAATTTAAATCCGGTACGTAAAGCAAATGATGTTAAGTCGCTACGCAAATTATATTCTGTATGCGAAACGCACATGCGTGGGTTAGAAAATAATGGTGTTGATCCAAACAGTTATAGTTCTTTACTGCATCCCATATTGTTAAAATCTATCCCTAGAGAATTATCCTTAGAATTTTCCCGTAAAATGTATTCTAAAAGAGAAAGTACTATTTCGGATTTATTAGAATTCTTAAAAATCGAAATTCAATGTCGAGAACGAAACGAACATTTAATCAAAGAATTTGACACAGATGCACGCGCAGAATCTAGAGTTAGCTCTTATGAAAGGCCTAACCATAAATATGGAAAATTCAATAAGAATAAATTTGAGTCATGTAACCGAAAAATCCAAAGAAGCGAGAAAACTCCGCATGCATCCGCCTTTATAATCGACGTGAAAAAATGTTTATTTTGTAAAAATCCTAAACCCGATCATGATTCTTCATCTTGCCCTTTGCCGGTTGTGGAAAGAAAGGCTCATTTAAGAAGAAACGGGTTATGTTTCCTGTGCCTCACGAAAGCAGGACATATTTACAGAAACTGCCCTTCGAAACGGACATGTGGTAAATGTCAACGTAGACATTCTGAGCTGATTTGCGACGCGACAACACCCCCTGAGCCCGAGAGGGGTGAAAGACCGGATGTAGAGAGGGACGAAATAGTCACTTGTTCGAACATAAATATCAGTGAGGGTGAAATACTTTTAGAAACCTGTTCGGCCTTAATTAAGTGGGGAGAAAGAAGAAAAATGGTAAATATTCTGTTAGATAACGCTTCTCAGCGATGCTTTTTGAAAAAGGAAATAGCTGACGCGATGAAATTACCCATAATGAGAAGAGAAAAACTGTTAGTTTATACATTTGGTTCGAGAGACCCGATAGAAAGAACGTACGAAGTAGTGAAGTTTACACTTTGCAATTCTCGTGACCCTGAAAAAAGAATTGAAATTGAAGCATTGCTTTGCGATGTCATTTCTAGTTCTCCTTTTAAAGTATCGTCGAATAAACTAGAAAAGATGCTTAGTAAGAAAAATATAAAGCTTTCAAATGCTTGCGAGTCTTTCGGAAATGAATTTTCTCTTTTAATTGGAGCGCAATATTTTTGGGAAATACATTCAGGCAAAAGGGAAAATTTAACTAAAACTTTATTTGTAATTGATACAATTTTTGGTAAAGTTGTCCAAGGTCGAATCTCACCAGTAGATTTAAACTGTGACAAGAACGTTTCTGTTTTAAAAACAGAATGTTGCTCAGCGTTAAATGAGAATTTAAAATTATTTTGGGAATTAGATGCAATGGGAATAATAGATAGGGAAAATATTTCCGATTGCGATAAGGATTTAATTACATGCTTTGAAAACAACTTAAAATTCAAAAATGGGAGATATGAAACTAAGCTCTTTTGGGATAAAAGTCCTGACAAATTACCTAATAACTTGAAGGTAGCTAAACGCAGATTTGAAAATTTATGTGTGAGAATGAAGGGAAATAACTGGCTTTTGAATGAATATAAGAATATTATTGCAGATCAATTAAATCTGAATATTGTTGAGGAATGCTGTTCGAAAATTCAAAATAACACATATTATATGCCGCATTCTGCAGTTGTAAGGACCGACAAGGAAACGACGAAAGTTAGAATGGTTTTTGACGCTTCTTCGAAAGATAAAGGTTGTAAATCTTTGAATGACTGTCTCACTCCTGGTCCGTCATTGAATCCTAGAATCCTTGATGTGTTATTGAGATTTCGCGAATTCAAGCATGCATTTTGTAGTGATATACAAGGAGCATTTTTAACAATTGGAATAGCTAAGGAGGATAGAGATTATTTGAGATTTTTCTGGTTTCCAGATGACCAGGATTCGAAGTCTCATAAAACTCTCAGAATGACACGAGTACCATTCGGTGTAACATCTAGTCCATTTGTGCTTGCTGCAACCATTAAATATCATATTCGAAAATATGAACAAGAACAATGCAAAGCTTATGAAATGCTTAATTCATCACTTTACGTAGATGATTTGTTTTACGGAGCTAATACAATAAATGAAGCTTTAGATCTCTCCATTACTGCCATAGAAATTCTTAAAGACGCGAACATGAATTTAAGAAAATTTAAAACTAATTCCAAAGAATTGAGAAAATTGTGGTGCGAAAGAGGTATGGAGGATATTGAAGAGTCCAGCATGCGTCCTTTAAAGGTTTTAGGAATCATATGGAACATTAACGACGACACGTTTAAATTAGACGTGCAACCTATTCTCAAGATCATCGACAATTTGAGGAGCACTAAGCGCAGCGTTCTTCAGACGGCTGCAAAGATCTATGACCCAGTTGGATTTGTTTCTCCATTTATTGTAATCATTAAGTGCCTATTGCAAGAAATATGGGAATGTGGTTTAAGATGGGATGATGAACTGCCAACTGAATTAAAGAAAAAATGGGAAAACTGGTGCTCGCAAATTTATTCTTTGAAGGATTTGACATTCGAAAGGAAATATTTCTCCTCTCCTTTGAGTCAAGCAAAGGAATTAGAACTACACATTTTTTCAGATGCTAGCCCTAGAGCATTTGGAGCAGTGAGCTATTTTCGCCTTGAAACAACCGATGGATGTGTATCTACAAGTTTTATTACAGCCGAATCGCGCGTAGCACCACTTAAAAAATTAACCCTCCCTAGATTGGAATTAATGGGAGCTGTGATTGCTGCTAGAATCCTGAGATATTTAAAAGAAAATTTTAAATTTCCCATATCTAGGGTATTTTTGTGGAGTGATTCATTAATTTCTCTCCATTGGATCAAAGGAGCAGCTTCTAAATGGAAACCCTTTGTTTCCAACCGTGTGATAGAAATCCAGTCCAACACTGATCCTGCGGATTGGCATCACTGCAGTGGGAAAGAAAATCCTGCCGATTTCATCTCTCGAGGAGCGAGTGCAGAGAAGTTTATAAAAAGTGAGATTTGGACTCACGGTCCAAAGTGGCTTCGTCAGTAAAAAGAAATTTGGCCGAGAGGTTCTGATTTCAACAATTTCTCTATTGAATCATGCGAGAAAAAAATGAACCAAAACGAAATATTGACATTTGTGTGTGAAGCTCATACGAAAACTGTGCCTTTACTTGATATCAACAAATACAGCTGTTTGAATAAGTTACTTAGAGTTACAAGTTGGATACTTCGCTTCATACACAATGTTAGAAATAATATTAGAAGATATGACGAAATAAGTGCCGAAGAACTTGATGGTGCCGAAAAATACTGGATAAAATCAGTACAAGAAGAAGTTTTTGTCGAAGAAATTGCTTATTTAAAGCAAGGAAAATCAGTGATGAAAAATTCCAAGATTTTGGAATTGAATCCTTTTCTTGATTCTGATGGGATAATTCACGCTGGTGGGAGACTCCAGAAATCGAAACTTACTTACCTACAAAAACATCCCATTGTTATGCCTGCAAAGCATCGTTTCGTGAGTTTGTTAGTTTTAAACTCGCATAAAAAGGTGTTCCACGGAGGGATTTCTGAAACTCTGACTGAAATCCGCGATAAATACTGGGTAGTTAGAGGAAGACAAACGACAAAGAATCTTTTAAAAAGATGTGTGTTGTGTAAAAGATTCAACTCTTCTCCTGGTCTCCAAGTTACTGCACCTTTGCCAGCTGCGCGAATGGAACAGTCACCTCCCTTTTCTATAGTGGGAGTTGATTTTGGTGGACCCCTCTACACTAAGAACTGTGACAACAAACTCTACATCGTTTTGTTTACGTGCGGTGTAACCCGATCTGTCCACTTAGAACTTGTTGACAATCTGACAACTGAAACTTTTCTCTTAGCACTTAGACGGTTTATCGCTCGTCGTGGACTGTGTTCTGAGATTTGGTCGGATAATGCTCAAACTTTCAAAAGAACTGAACTAGAGCTAAAACATTTGTGGAGCGTTATCAGTCATCCAGAGGTGAAAGACTTTTATGCCTCCCACAAAATCCAGTGGCGCTTTATCGTTCAGAAAGCTGCATGGTGGGTTGGCTTCTACGAAAGACTCATTAGATCGGTGAAACTGGCTCTTCGAAAAACTTTAGGTCGAACCACTTTGTCTCGAGAAGAATTAGAGACTTTAATTATTGAAATTGAAGGTGTTCTTAATTCTCGTCCTTTAACTTATGTGTTTTCAGATTTTCAAGAACCTGCGCCTCTTACTCCAGCTCATTTGCTGTTAGGAAGAAGAGTCAATAGTTTACCTCCTGCCAGACTTACTATTGATACTAATTTAAGTAATAGAAAAATTTTAATTAAAAGGTTTAATTATCGTGAAAGGTTAATTAATCACTTTTGGAAAAAATGGCTTAAAGAATATCTTTTAATGTTAAGATCTACTCAATATGTGAAGCCAACAGGCAAAATTAGAGAATTTAAAGTTGATGATATTGTACTAATTAATGATGATAAACTTCCCAGGCATTTTTGGAAATTAGGAAAGGTAGTAGCTGTATTTCCTGGCAGAGATGGTAAAATTAGATCTTGTCAAATTAAAACGAATACATCGGTTATTAAAAGGCCTGTTCAATTGTTATACAACCTTGAAATTGACGAACGAATAGTTTGAGTAGTATATTAATGTCATTATGTTTTTTAGGGACCTATATTGAGATTTGGAATTTAAATGCAATGTGAAGATATTATACAAAACTTGTATTTAACTGTATTATGATGAGTTGGTGAGTATGTAAACTATTGTTGTGAAATATTGAATTTGTGCCATTGATATTATGTAAAAGTTGAATTCATGCCTGATGTGTTAAATGTAAAATGTTAAAAATATTTAAATATTATTTAAAGTGAAATTTCCATAACATTGCAACAGAAATATTGACTAATGAAAGTGAATTTATAGAAATTGGACTTTGTGTTAAAATTAGATATGTAAGGTCATAAGAAATGTTGCAATGTGGAAGATTTTTGAATGCTTAATTTGAATGAACCCCTTGGTCATTCGGGGGGGAGTGTGTTGAAACTTTATTTCCACCCCTCGAGGTTCAAGGTTTTCCGCCCGAGGGCGCTGTATCCCCCTCTGGGTTTTGGTTGTTTTTGTGAGTCTGTTTTCTTTACGTGGTGATGTCTGTTGTGTGTGTTCGTCCCTCCTGTTAAATGTTTGCTGTGTTAAAATAAAATGCGAAAAATCCACTAGTTGCGTCCTGATCCTTTCTGACAGGTAAGAGCTTTGATTATCCATTTTTCTGATTGAACAAAAATGACAAATACGAATTGAAGTCTAATCAGAGTGTTCCAATGCGAAGGTGCGAAATGTCTTAACAATTTATCCGTTAACATATTTGTCTATGCTGCTATGAGAGAAAATAATGAGATATCTAGGGATTCGATTGGAGTTTCCGGCGTAGATAGGAGCATGCGCAGATACCCGGAGGCGCATGGTCCGGTTTCAGAGGCTCTTATAAAGCGTACTATCCAGTTAACTTGCTCAATTCCTCATACATAGAAGAACTATTAACTCCAATGTGTGTTGTGAGACACTTCAAAGACTATGCAAGTACATCAAGAACAAAACACTGGGACTAAGCACAGAGGGTGGGATTCTGCCCATTAGGACAAATCGCATCCATATGTCTCCAATGTCAAATTGACGTTCAGATAGGAGCAGTTCGACCATCCGCCCTACATCCCGAACATGTCACCCTGTGATTTTCGTATTTGGTTCTCCGAAAAAAACAGAAGAAACATTTAAGAGGGAAGCTCTTCAAATCGGTCTGTGAGCTCATGGACGACTCCAAGAATTCTGGGAACAAGGAATCATTCGGCTTGTTATTCAATGGTATCGTTTGGCTCCGGTCTTTGGTATATACTTTGAATAAAGTCTTCATTTATATCTACGGCGTCGTTCCGTATCTTTTCATCTGAGTACCCCTTGTAATAAGGAAGATTTCAAATCAAAGAAATGACTAATTGAATATGTAAAATAACTAATATGACTAATAGACAACTGTCAGTATTGATATTCGTATTTCCAATGTTACATTGTGACTCACTCATACTTACAGGAGTATTCACAATATTTTCTATATAATTTCGTTTTATCTTGTGAATTGTGCACTATTCAGAAATGAATTTATGCTCAAGTGAACATTTTAAAGATTTGCCTTCTTGATAAGTCGTCAAAAAAGTTAAAAATAAGAAATTATTTATTAATAAAGAGGAAATATTTTAATAAAAATAAAAATTCAAGAATGTTTTCTTTAACCAAATAAATGTTTTCGAGTATTTTCGGGGGGTTTCCGAAAATATAAATATTTTGAATAAATTGTTTTTATTAGAATATGAAGGAGAGAACACCAATAAAATCTGATAATATTCTTAAGTCCCATCTCTTTTTCCTCCATTCGGAAGTAAATAAGGAATTATTAGATTTTGTAACTTTGGAAATACATTTGTAAAGCATTTTAATCTCATAAAATACCCGAATAATCCACTATGTTTATATAGCATTTATAACACTTATTTGGCCAAAATATTAAGTTTTTTTTCTTTAAAATTTTTTAAAAAAATTCTTTTAATACAATGTCATTTATAATAAAATGAAAATTTCTTATGCAATGTTTTGATTATGGTACAAAATCAAATAATTATACTTCCTTAAAATTCTGTTTGATTATATTTTCTTCAATTTCTTTTTTGATTTTAATTAAAGATTGGGCAGTACCTTTTTTGCATAAAATAATTTTGTGATTTATTTCCAATTGGTAATACATAATGTAAAATATATGCTGATTGATTTTTAAAATATTTATGAAACTAATTTCAATTAATAAAATCAATGCAAAATATTTTAATAAAAAATTATAATATGTTCTAAATAATAATTAAAAAAACATGGCAGATGTTGTTCTCAAATAACCTTTACATATTTTGAATAACCTTTACATATATTACATATGTAACCTTTGAAATAAAGGTTACATATTTGGTAACCTTTTAATAAAACATTTTGGCAATTTTTTAATGTTTATTACATTATTTTCAAGCAATATTTCAACTAATTAAGAAAAAACAGAGACTATGCAATCTGGAAAGTTATTTCACATACAACAAACACATTTTAATGCCATTTTTTTTAAATAACTGTCAAGTATTATTTCTATCTTTTTCTAAAACTGATAATTCATAGCAAAAAAAAATTAACCATCACATTAAATTCTCTCCCTAACTGAAAAAGTGAGAGCATTTAAAGAAGGAACGGAATCTATATAAAAGAGTGAAGGTGAAGTATTCCCCTCTTTTGGAAAATTCTACTCTTTCAATCAGACATCCTGAGATCGAGGCTAATTTATCCGAGTAGAGCTGAGTTCCTCTTCTCCTTCTTCCCTGAATTTTCCTTTCTCCTTCCGATTCCCGGAATTAAGAGGTAGTCATTGATAGATGAATCAAAGAACAAAAGTCGACTTGAAACTCGAAAACCGTAAATAGGTATCCAGGATCAACAAATATATTTCCCCTTTTTCAAGAATAAAAAAAATAGGAAAAATGAATAAAAGTATGGCGAAAATATCCCTAACTGACATTTTCAATACCTGAATGAATATTTCTATCAGCTTCAGGTTATTTTTTATTGGCTCTTTATTTCCCTTTTCTTTAAAAGAGACCGATTAAATGACTATGTCTAAAAGTTGTCACAAAGATATTTCTCAAGTCAAAACATGCTCTCATACAATTAAAAGAATTCTCAAGAGAATTTTTTAAAGTTTGGTCATTCTTCTGACTGAAATACTAAGCAGAGATTAAAATATTGCATCGATAACTACGCTTTTTCTTTCCCTTCTGAAGCATTCCGAAGTCCTGTAAAAGATGTAGGGCATTTTACTCGTGATTTGGGTTTGAATCCCGGTCCGGATCTTCTTGTTCTTCTATGTACTATATGTGATGTTTATGAATGTGCCCCCCTTCTTGTATAAAAGGGCTGTGCAAGTGAATGTGATGGGTGCATAGCAAAAGTCGCACTCTTGGCCCTCGTTGGCTCTACTTTAAAAACAAGAGACGCTCATTCGACTTAAAATCACTGACGGCCATCAGCGCGCTTGTCCATGGCAAGTGCCATTATTAACAACAACTCTAAAACATAATAAATTTCTGAAATATTTTTTCTTAAATTCACCATCAGAGGATGCCATTTTTGAGAATCATACCTATTCATAATTAATCGTCAACCATGAGGGTAAATTTGTAATTTCAGCTTAAATTTGCTGCTGTATCAGCGGGGGGCCATGGCAAGTGCCATAAGTAACAAAAAACGTTTCTATTGCCTTCTCTATGGTAACGGGTATACTAAAGAGCTAGAAAAACTCTTTCTACTTTTCTTGTACATTTTCAATTTTTTGAAGGCAGTATCGTTGGAACAAACGGAAGGAGCACCTGAAGATACTTCTATATTGCAACTAACTAATGAGACTATTTCTACTTTTCTCGTACGTTTTTCAATGTTTCTGAAGGCAATATCGGCGAAAGAAACAGCAGGTGCATCAGGAGATACCTCTATATTGCAACTAACTAATGAGACTAACAGTTCTCTCATTTGAATAGACAAGAACTAACGATTGTAGCTACATCTTTCTGCCATCAAAAGGACAAGTGTTTATGTTACCACATGATAGCACATGCAACTCCAAATCCCCTTAGGTTGGAGCCACATCGTTTTTGCAGCAAACCAATTACTGGTTTATATATTTCATGATATTAACATACCATCGGATCCAAAAATTAATTTAAAAAAAGTTTTTTAAAAAAAAAAAACAAAAAATAATATAAAATACAGTACAGAGATTAATTTTCCAATTTTTTTTTCTGTTTGAAGATAAGCATTCAAGGCTAATATCTCAATCATCGCTTCCGGGCATATTCTTTTTCTTTCACCCAAGAGAAAGAATACAGCATCTTTGGCACGTGTTGTAATCTCTCTATATAGATTTTTTTAGTCCTCTCTTTTCAAGATGATTTTTAATTAAAATATTAATAACTTTCTAATAAAAGAAAAAAAGAATATTTTTTTAGTGATCAGGTGCACATCTGGTTTTTACACGCCTTCTGAATATTTAGAACAATTTAGTACCTAATAATCTTAAGCACAGAATAAAATGGTCGATGGTTTTATATGGATACATTAAATTTTTGATTACATTTTAATGCTTTGGATTTCAAGCAATTTTTTCAAAAAGCTTAGTTTTCTATTTTTTTTTTATTTCTGTTTTTTCTTCTTTTTTATAGATAGTTTTCAAATTTAAGGACCTGAATCTGTTTGAAGAATCAACTACGTTTTTTGATTAAATAATATAATCAAGACTTAAAAAGCACCCAAGGAAAAACTAAGCTTAATTAAGAATATATGAATAAAATAAAAGAGGATTTAATTCGCATCCATTCTAAAAATTTTTACCATTTAATTCTAAAATTTTAATTAATACATTTTGAATCCTTTTTTGGAAACCTTTTCAGACTTCAGTAACATTTTGTTTGGAGACATATTACTATTTTATACCTTATCATCATGACATAAAAATAGAGCAAATAGTACTCATCCTTTATCAAAAGTTTAATTTAAATTATTTAAATATTTCAACATGTGCAAAGTAATTCTAAGAATCTGTAATTATTCTGAAATGTAGAGACTTAAACTGATATACATCCAAAATTACCTAAATTTATATATCGAATGAAGAAATAATGATAAGACAATATTAATAATGTAATAGTAGTTTTGGAAAAGAGCAGACGATACGTTAATTTCGAATTCAATAAATTTTGTAAACTGTATTTATATATTTATACATATAAAAATGAGAAAATGCTTGATAATTCTTTTATTTATTGAATAATTCAACGTATAAGTAAGAAAGCAAAATCGTCGTATGAATCTTAATAGTCTGATCCAGGCATTTTGGATCATGCAAAAAGGTATTAGACTGAAGAAAAGTCTTTTTTAACGCATAAAATATTCTAAATTTCCCAGACAAAACCATCATTCTGTTTCCTGAATGAGTAAATTCCTTGAAATGTCATCGAAACTAGCAGAAAAGTATGAGTGTCAGAAGACAACTACTTTCCCTTTCATTTGGAATCAAAAACTCTGATCTGTTGAGCAATTATATAAATATAGAGTTTATCATCCTTTTTATGTATTAAAATGTATTGCATTTCTTTCCTAATTTTGTACAGAAACTGAAAGAAAAATTAACATTTTCTGGAACAGAATTCTATTTTTTAATTTAAAAAAACATTGTTGTTTAAATTACAGTCCTTGACAACAAAATATTTTCTACAAGCTATTATCAGCAGATTTCTATTTGCAAATAGAGAAAGAATAAAAAAATATTTTTCAGTACAAACATATTTTAAATAAGTAGGTTTTCTTATAATTAAGATACAAAAGACTTATATTTTGAGAAATTCGAATTTCATTGTTTTAAATAATTTATTTAGAAATTGAACAACTTGTCAGTATCGCACTTTGATTTCTATAAGTTGAATAATAGAGGATTTCAAATATTCAAAAGAGTAATTCATTCATATAAAAAAATCGAAACTATTGAAATCTAACCAGACTATGGCAAACTCTTTCAATAAAGTTTGTAATATTAAACAGTCCGTAACGAGTGAAGGTCGCGGTACGAACCTGCGACGTTTGGGCCTGTAGCCGAGTAACATACCGATCAAGAAAGAGGGACCCTTCAGCTCGAAGGATATTATCTGGTTTATAAAGAAACGTTACAGTACTTCCCCACCAGTGAGTTGGCGATTTTTGTATTGCGCCAATTGTTATGGTGAGTGTCTGCTTGCTCGTCAAGCGGGTCTGACGGTTTTATTTGTTTTGCTTTTAGCTTTCGTCAAGTGAGTCTGACTATTTTGCTGCGGGTAGATGACACCACGACTGTTGCGGAAAGTTGCGTTGTCAAGGTCACCAATGTAGCGAGTGAAGGTCGTGGTACGAACCTCCGACGTTTGGGCCTGTAGCCGAGTAATATACCGATCAAGCAAAAGGGACCTTTCAGCTCGAAGGATATTATCTGGCTTACAAGGCTAACACTACAACTCTATGTACTTTGAGAATGAAATTATTTTCACGGAATGAGTCACTTTAGTATTGCAAACGATTCATAAAACTTTGTCTCGCATTGATTGTTTAAAAAAATATCTCATTTTCCTGTTTATTTCATTTCGTATAATCACTCGCTCAAAATGATATTTTTCTGGGTTTTATTTGCTGTAGTCATTAACTTATTTATTTTAATCAGATCTTTTGTAAATGCAATGACAACGCGTTATTAAAAGCGGATTTTTTTGAGATGCACACTACTATTTTTTAAGCGAAAATACTCATATTGTTTAAATTACATCCCTTGAAATCGAAATATTTTCTATAAGCAATCATGAACATATTTTATTTGAAATTAGAGAATGAATAAAATATCTTTTTCAGTACAAATATAATATAACTAAGCAGGTGTTTTAAGCCTCAAGATATAATATACATATTTTAGGAATACCTCTTATTGATTTAAAAAAATTATTTAGAATCTTTACAACTTCTCAGTATCAAATTTTGATTTCTATAAATTAAATAATAAGGAATTTCAAATATTCAAAAGAGTTACTCATTTTTTAAAAAAAGGTTTCATATTCATTCATATATAAAATTCGCAACTATTGAAACTAATCAGCCTATGACAAACTCTTTCAATGGGATTTGTATAATTCTACACTCTATGTACTTTGAGAATGAAATATGACTATTCCAATAACAAACAATACATACTAATTAAATTAAATTCAAACTCAATATAGGGAAATTTAGACCGGCATAGAATTTGCGATACAGAAGGAGGTAATATCAATGTAATTCATTTCCTTTCGTATTGGTTTAGAAAGGAAAAGTACCTGCGGTATAAACCACCCACCTATTCTCTATCTAACGTACGAATAATATCGAATTTAAACCTCGACATTCAACTCTACAGAGAATACCAGTATTTGAGTACAAATTGACTGAAACTCTGCTCTCTATTAAGTATCAGGAACAAAGTTGTAGCTAAATAACGGTGCTTGCTATCTGAGTAGAACTGCTTCTAATAGATTCGAATTTACTGATGAACTCCCAAATGAAGGTTTCAGTTCCATTTAATTTGTTCGATGCAAAGCGAGCAATATATAATCGAGTTTGTGACATTTTCCGTGAATGTTTAGTTGTATTTATTATCTATTTGAATAATCTAGCCGAACCCCTTTTATTAGGCACTCGGAGAATTTACGTTATAGTCAGCTCGGAAATATGAATGCCGATTATTCATTAAAATAAAATATATCCGTTTTGGTAACTGTTCGCCGTTTCTGTGAAGTGACGTCAATTTCAAATGACTTCGTTTTCGGATTTTATTTTATGCTTCCGTACGTTTAAATAATTAATCTATGGCGCCAATAAGAGTAACGAGATTATCGTTTGGTTTTTGAAATGTTTTCAATTTAATTATTGGAATCTTAAAATACACAACTTAAGCTTAATTTTTAACGACTTTTTGTATACTTAAAAGTCGCAATTTTACAATTATAATCGGAATTTTATAAATGCAAAGGTTTGTTTTGTTTTTTAAATTTTCAGAATAATCTGTAAAAATGAAAATATAATTTTAAAATCTGGCTGCACAACATTCATTGGTTATTATCCCAAATAAATAGCGCTTAGAATATTCCAGTAACAGCGAACTTATAATGCATTTATTTAGTGACAATTTTAGTATATTAGTTAGAGGCTATTATAGTAGACTAGTTAGAGACGTATCTAGGAGACTATTTAGAGACTATTCTAGTAGACTAATTAGAGACTATTCTAGTAACAGCTAGTACTATTATAGCCCTGTTATTAGAATATTCCAGTATCTGCGAACTTATGATAGATTTATTTAGAGAAATTTTACTAGATTAGTTAGAGACTATTCTAGAACACTAGTTAGAGACTAATCTAGTAACAGTTAGTACAATTCTAATCATGTTACTAGAATATTCCAATAACAGCGAACTTAAAATGATTTATTTAG
Source organism: Argiope argentata (assembly GCA_026289955.1). NCBI lineage: Eukaryota > Metazoa > Arthropoda > Arachnida > Araneae > Araneidae > Argiope > Argiope argentata. The sequence goes on along the minus strand of JAOUZG010000678.1, from coordinate 3,034,981 downwards.
AGAAAATTTTAGTAGATGAGTTAGAGACTATTCTAGTATACAAGTTAGAGACTATTATAGTAGACAGTTAGAGACTATTCTAGTCACATCTTGTACTCTTTTAGTCTTGTTACTAAAATATTCTAGTAACAGCGAACTTATAATGGAATTATTTTATGGTACTTATTTGTTTATTTCAATTTCTGTAAAACAATCAACACTAGCTATGTTTTAAAAATAATGTTTGCTTTTGACTATCTACAGCTCCTGTTATACGGCTTCGAATATTTTAAATTAAAATCTGAAACTCGACTTAATATGGAACTATCACTAATATTCTAAAATATCCTGGACCCACCATTTTTGTCATTGAAATTGAAAAATTAGTCGCCAAATCTGTGGCCAAGACCAGGGATAATTTATATGGCGTACTTTCAACATCTCTTAGAACTATCTATGAAACTGTCTCGCTTACAAGGAAATAAATGCACAATGAAACAATATTACAAATTCGTAACCATATATATTTAAAAAAGTGCATTATTTGGGTATTTAATATGGTAAAAATATACATTAATTTAAAAATATTTAATTAAATTTTGAAACATTTTCCTTTTTGTGAGGATCAGGAAACTAGCAGTTTGTCAATTCTGAAACAAGGAGTTTGTAAAAAATATAATTAAAAAGATTTAAATAAAATCTTCTATACATATTTCAATGTATCATGTCAGAACATCATTTCTTGAACGGCCAAGCACCACGTGCTCTTGCAAGTTAAATTACATTTTTATTCATTTGAATTGTTTCATTGAATGAGTTAATTTAGTATTGAAAAAAAATCCAAAAAATTTGTCTCGCATTGATTGTTTAAAAAAATATATCCCATTTCGTATTTATTTCATTTCATATAATCACGTGCTCAAAATGACATTTTTCTAGATTTTATTTGCGGTAGTCATTAACTTTTTTTCCTTCATCAGATCTTTTGTAAATATGATGGAATCATGTTATTAAAAGGTCATTTTTGGGGATGTTCGTGCAGATAATAAAATTTCCCTTTTTCACCTAGGGGATTTTTTAAAAAAATTTCGTCTACAGATTTTTCATGAAGCCGCAAACCTCATTTCCCAAAATAACATGATGTTCTAGCATGATAATAGGAGTATAATGTATATAAAGTAAGAGTATAAATATATAGTTTTCATATATTTTAGTATATTTTTCACCATAATCGTGGAGCTTTCCAAAAAACTGTCTCGCATTTATAGTTTTAAAAAATATCCCATTTCTATTTATTTTGTTTCATATAATCGTGTGCTCAAAATGAATTTTTTCTAGGTTTTGTAAATGCGATGGCAACACGTTATTAAAAGCTGAATTTTGGGGGTGCTAGTGCAGATAATAAAATTTTAATTTTTCGCCAATGGATATTTTTATTTTTCACCTACGGATTTTTGTTGGCGTCACAAAAGCTCATTCTCAAATCAATATCATATTCTGACATGATACAAAAGGGACCCGTTTTGGTGAGGCTATTCAGAAAATATAAAGATGGCCAAACATTCTTTCAGAATTCTGAGAAATCTTTCTTGTATAAAAATATTGAAGATTGTCTCTAATTACAAAACGTGCTCATTGGGTGTTTAATCGATCAAAATTTTTAAAAAATTAGTAATGATTTCCAAGAAAGTAGAAAGGAAAAATTAAGGAAATTAATTTTAAAATTTCAGGTGATTAAGGAAATGGCCTCGGGTGGACATCGTAGTTTCTTTTAATTTCCATTTGTTACCTTTAAGTGTTGGGTGTTAATGAGCCAAACAAAACACTCATTGTCAAGTTTATTTTTTGAAAAAGAGGAGATTACGTAAGAATATGTCACAGTGAAACTTAAATATCAGAAACGTCAATATTTTAAAAAATGAAAATTAATTGACGGTTAAAAGTTAATTGAGTTAAGTTAATTGGCAATTTAAAAACAAATAATCGTTTAATTCTTTTTAAAAATCCACTCATAATAATAAAATTCTAATCATAAAAAAACTTTCAGTCTAACCGAATTGAAATACCCCAGTTTAATCATTATATGAATTAGAATATACAATACAAATTAGAGGTCAAAACTAATTCCTGGTTGATATCTTAATTAATAATTCATCTGATTTTTAAAATACCCAAATATTGGTTTAGAATGTCCTCCATGTCAAAAGTCGTCCCACGGGGGGGGGGGGGGTAGTGGCTCAGAAGTTATCGTTTTGGATATGTTCCAGATATTAATCTAGATGGTTAGATCGGTTCCAGATCTAAATTACGATCTGTAGATGAAGGAATGAAATGCATAATTAGAGCCCTACCTGTAAAATGGATTTATGACGTGTGTGTTCTAGAAGTCAGACTTCTGCCCTTGGGTGCTCAGGGGTTCATACCCTCAAAAGCTACTGCACTCATCCTTCCATTGTAAAGCGGAGCACGATAACAACAACAACATTGATTTAGAAGCGGAAGGTATTATAACTGGTACTTAGGTATTAAACCGTCCAATTATATCACCAATCGTCGACAATGAGTTGCTAAACCGCCAATTATGGCAATCCGACAATGGTGCAGTCCGTTGATTTTTATCTCCAAATTTAAATCCGTCACCAATGAGTTACTAAACCGTTGGCGAAGACAGTCTAAAACGTAAGTACCGAAAAAAACCACTCTTACGAGTAGAGACAACTGACCAATCCTAAATGTAATTTTATGTACTAAAAGTGAATGGCAGATAAAAGTATTTTTTAAAATTATTATTATTGTCCAGATAATTTTAATTTTTTTGGGTGTAATAAGTTCTCAATTTGACACAAGGATAGTATCAGTAGTTTTGATTATTAATGCATTTAGTTTAGTTATTTCATAATCTAAAGCTGATAAGGTATTTACATATTAGACCATCCAACTTTATCGCCAAATTTAAAGTCGTCAACAATGAGTTCCTAAACTGCCAATTATGGCAATTCGACAATGGTGTAATCCGTTGATATTTATCTCCAAATTTAAATCCGTCGCCAATGAATTACTAAACCGTTGGTGATCGTTGGCGAAGATGGTATAATACGTAAGCGCCTGATAAGTAAACTAATCCAGGTAGAACAATTTGTTGCAGAATATTTTACGATATTATACGACACCATATGCAATATTAAGCAATATTATAAAATAGTATAATATTGTTTATTATTTTACAATATTGTGCAACATATGTGTGCTACTAAGAAAACAAATAAACCAAAAGAATAATCTCCGAAATTAAAAAGAAAATATATTTTTCAAAAAAGAAATCTTTTCGATTGCGTGCAAAAGCAATGAGGGAGATACAACACTAACTTTAGAGCTGCCAAAAAGTTCTTTCATCTCATCGATGCAGTCTTCTCTTTGTGCAAATATATAAATAATGGCATTGTTTAATAGTCTAATAAGTGATAACATGGTTTGGGTGGAGTTCAATTCAAACTGAATTGCTGGCAATGAAAAGGTTTGTTGTATCATTTATTTATATATTGTCGTAAATTGAAATCCATTTTCTTATATGCTGAAGCTGAAGCTCTAATAAATTCTGGTTAAGTTTAAAGGAAAGAACTTTCAATAATAAAAGGGTAAAAATTCCATCTCTTTATCTGAGGAAATATTATGCCATCATATACCTACAATAATGTTTTTTTCAATTAATGTAATTCAATTTAGGTTGTAGTTTTCTTTAAGTTTTAGTAAATATATATAGAGAGAGATAGTAAAATAGATAGATAGTAAAATACTTATGTCGAAAAAGAGTTATTTGTTATTAAAAGATTTAGAAGATGCAAGATTGAAGAATTTTCTCATTTTATGAAAACATTGATATACTGTCACATTGAAACAAAACTATCTCAATCTCCATAGCCAAATGTGCATCACACTATTTTTGTAATCAGGAGATAGTGATTTAGAATCCTACTAGTGAACTATAAGAACTCGAAATTATTTAAGTATTTATTATCATGTCAGAACATGATATTATTTTTGGGGATGGAGGTTTTCGGGCTTCAACAAAAATTCGTAGGTGAAAAATAAACATTTTAATCTGTTGGGAGAATTAAAAATGTTATTATCTGCACAAGCATCTAAAAAAACAGCTTTAAATTACGCGTTGCCATCGCATTTACAAAAGCTCTGATTTCAAAAAACATGAAATAGTGACTACATCAAATAAAACCTAGAAAAATATTATTTTGATAGCGTTATTATATGAAATTGAAATAAATACGAAATGTGATATTTTTTTTAATAATCAATGCAAGACAAAGTTTTTTGGGGTCGTTTGCAAATACTAAAGTGACTCATTCGATGAAACAATTAAAATGAATAAAAAATATAATTTAACTTGCAAGAGCTGGTGGTGCTTGGCCGTTCAAGAAATGATGCCCTGACATTCCTGCCAGCCATTCAGCTTCATTCTTAAGTACCTACATGATAATAGAATGAATTACCATTTAAGAAAAAATGATATGATTTCAAAACTAAGTTAGAAATAACCGTAGAAAATAAAAGAAGCTTATTAATTTGAAGAAGAAGTATTAATTTGACATCTTAAAGAATTTAAAATTTTGATTCTTTTTTTTTATTTGTTACATTCATGTTTTGCAAAGCATATAAATAAAATTAGAAATTAACTCAGCTTAGTCAACGAATCCAGACTATTAAAATGAGATGTAATCCAAAAGAACAGTAAAAATTCAGGTAAATTATTCAGTCAATTATTAATTCAATGGCATCATTCGAAATTGATTTCCACATTAATATTCAGCTCACAAAAAAAATTTTAGATTAATAATTAAAAATGATTTGTTTCTTGAATTTTTCTTTGTTGAAAAATATTTAAAATCAATTCTTTTAATATATATTTTATTACATAATCAAATAAGGGTTTAATGAAGTTATATTTATTTTTATAATTTACATTATTCTAAACTAACAACAAAATTTTAAAAAAAACTCGATAGATTTAACTTTGTTTTTATTAAAGAAATTTTTCCACATTGAAACTAATCTATTCTTTCTAACATCTTTTCTCGTTCAAGCTTCCAAGAATCATTAAATTTATTTGAAACTATCGATTTCAGCAAAGTTGGCTGTATGTCCTTAGAAGAACTTCACTTCATTTCAATTCCTTGGAATCGACTAATTGCTTACAAATCGTTTCCCGATACTATGACTTGACCCCAAACGACGTCTCGCGGGACGGAATAATTAAGATTAGCTGAGTGGCAACGTGATCAACGAAGATAAAGGCAAACCTGAATAAATAATTAATGATGGTAGTTTTAAGAGTCGAAACAATGTAAGAGTTGATTGGTCGAATCGAAAGTGTTTCTAAATAATTAATGATTATAAGGAAAAATCAAGTCCTCTAAATGTTTTAAAGATTAAAATATTCAATTTAAATAGTTTGAATCCCTATTGTTGATATGAGTGTAAAATTATATTTGAATAGGTAAGTAGATTGCCACACAAGAGAATCTTCGTTTCGGTTGAAATTAAATATCAGGAATTTAAAATTGAAATAACAATTAATATTACTATCGAAAAATTCTAATTAAAAAACAGTTCAGACAGCAAAAACTTTTATAAATACGGATTTCTATAATTTTACTGTAATTAAAAATTAGAAATGAATAATATTAATATTGTAAATGTAAATCATATTAATAAATTTAAAAATTCCGTCTTTATACGTCAAATGTATGCTTAAAAAATGTTATCGTATATATTGAACTCATTTACCAAATGATATTCTAATGATTGATTGATTTCTTCTTCTAGAAATGTTTATTATTTTGGCGATTTTATTGCTTTATCAAGGAAAGAAATTTAATAAAACCAAGATAGTTATAGATTGCGAACATTTAATGAACAATTTCATGTAAATGCGATTATTTACCAGGAAGATTATATATATATATTTGAATACAGCGTTTAAGAAAAACAAATATTACTAAGGAGAAAGGTTGAAAAACTCAATATTTTTTTTAAAAAAGAAGTTATTAGATTTTTTCATTAATTTAATTGCTGGAAAATTAATTTAATTATTTCTCTATGAGTTTATTTTTTATTAATTTAATTATGGCTCCATTTATTTAACCTGGTGAACAGGGACCTTTAAAATTACTTTCTCAATCTTCACCTTAGCAATTTGAAATTTTACAGGCATTAAGAGTAGCCCTATAGGAGATGATACACAAATTCTTAGAGTATTATATTAATTTATTTATGAGTTAGGGTGGTTAACGTAAAATAATATTAGCGATAAATAACGTTAATGAAAAATGTTCCAGACACTCCAAATTTATTCGAAAGCGCACAATTTTTATTATTGCTTCCTCTATCAACAAAAGTGAAATAAAAGTTGGGATTAATCTTGAAGTTTGATTACGAAATATCAAAATTAACCAATGTAATAACTCAAAACTACAAAAACTTTTTTTTAAAAAAAATCAGCATTTTCAAGTTATTATAATGGTTAATTTTGATATTTTGCACTCAAACTTCGAGATTAATCTCAACTTTTGTTTCAAAAGAGTTAGAATAAGTAATAATAAAAATTGTGCACTTTCGAATAGATTTGGAGTGTCTGGAACATTTTTCATTAACGTTATTTATCGCTAATATTATTTTACGTTAACCGCCCTAACTCATAAATAAATTAATATAATACTCTAAGAATTTGTGTATCATCTCCTATAGGGTTACTCTTAATGCCTGTAAAATTTCAAATTGCTAAGGTGAAAAATGCAAAAAGTCATTTTCAAGGTGATTGGTCGCCTTGAAGGAGATTCAGAATTTCGTTAGAAATTTTTTCAGATAATATGTTATGAAATGCATTTAAATTTAACCTGCTAGGCAACAGCATTTTTAAAACGAGAAATATAATCAACTTCAACAATACAATCATAAAATAATTGCAAAGATAAAATAAGTGCACTATACTAAATGAAAAATTATTAAAGTTATGGGAAAGCAATCAAAGTATCAATTGTTCATTCTTTTTTACTATATTTTTGTTTTTCACAAATTTCAAGTGATATGACCTTGAATACAACCTGTTGATTTCAGTGAAGATGATGTCATGCACTTGGAAGAATTTCAACTCGATTCCATGGCAGGGAAGGGATTAAATGCGCAAAAGTCGTTTTATTTCAGTGAACCCTTAAATCTGTTCTCTCGATGGCGAAATAATTAAACAAAGATGAGTGGCAACATCATTAACGAGGGAAAAGGCATCTAGCATAAATAAATAATGATGATGTTTACAGTTGACGAAACACTTGAAGTGAAACGTTCATGAAAGGATAATATAAACCCGCAAATAAGCTGGAAATGTGTCTAATAAATTCAGTTTTCTGAGTGTCCTTCAAATTAAAACAGTCAATTAAAATATTTAAATATTTAACTTCAATTTACGAGATTTTAAATATTAATCCCTATTTATTTCAAAAGAAATTAATTCGTCATTTCTGTTGAAATGTAACTCAGAGAGTTTGAATACGATTAAACGTTTGCATTATACGGAGAAACGCAAACTTTAACAACAAATACAAGCTCTCAAATATTCGTAAATGTTTATAAATGCTGAGTTCTAAGTTTCAATGGTATGTATTAATGCTGAATTTTTCCTCGCTAATTAAACGATCCCTTTTCAAAGCTAATGAATAAAGATCACTATTTTAAATAAAATGTCATATTCTAATATAAAATTGAATCTTTAGAGTATATTGCAACGACACCAAATACAGAGCTAAGTTCATAAATTTGCCGCTTGTAGTCAATGTAAAATGTAAAAAAAAAACAATAAGCAGGTCAAAGTTGAAAACAACGACGGCGTTTATTAAATACAAAGACACTAAATACGAGTTGAGATGAAGATAGACATTAGAAAACAACACAATACAAAACTGCAGCTCACAAATCGTTATTGGTAGTAATAACAGCCATAACACACAAAGTTCTTCTTTTGTACAGCCGACCACCCCGCCACCACTAAGCAGTAGCACACAAAGCTGTCCGCCAGAATTCAGAAGGAGAGGGAATCTTCATATCTTCACTCTACGACCTCTCCAAACGTCTGCAATTCTCCACTGTCCCCTCGTTTATCTGTATCTAACTGCCAACACACTACTACACGATTGATACTTCTCACAAGACACGATGCTGCTTCCACAATAAATACCAGAATCACCACATAGTTCAGTTCAGCAAACGCTTGAGCTTCACACAACGCTGATTCTTTGTTGGTTCGTTTTCCTGTCGTGGACTCAATGCTTGACAACGGCTCTTTACCGATATTGCAGTTTGAGACAGCCGGCCTTTTATAGTTCCCGGATGCGAACCGAGGAGGTTCAGGGCTAATTAGGTGTATTCTCAGTTTCTCTCTTCTGTATTACTAATATTTCTAAAAGTCTTCAGTAACATCTATTTTATCGTCTAATTTTCAAAATTCGCAGCAAAACGGCCGCCAAATGTTTTAATGATCACTGACTCGACAGTTAAGCAGCATCCAACAGAATGAATCGTAAAGTAGTCTTTCTGGTGATTGAACTAACCGTGCTGAGAGACAACATTACAGGTTTGTAGCAATATTATTGCACTTGAAACATACGATTTAAATTACATTTATTGACAAAGATAAATTTTAAATCTAGACAATAACCAAATTGTGTTAACAATTCTGGAGTACCAATGAAAATAAGACGAAAGAAGCAAGGGTATATAAGACCATCTTGACCGGCTTTCTGGCACAGATGCAGCGTATGTTCCTCATGTTCCGAGAGTCCCAGGTTTGAGTCCTGATTATGGCATGACTTTCTTCTATGTGCTATCTGAGCCAGAAAGAAGTCTCGAAAAAGAATGGTACGGGAGAGTTGCATCAAACACCCTTTCACGCGGCAAAATCTAATCCATAGTAAACCATATCCATATTCAAAATACCAAGACCTACAATAGTTAGACCAGAATTTCTCTCGTGAAAATCAACCCAAATTGTAACTTAAAAAGTCCCTCAAAAATCCAGATCTCATGATGGAAATCAAGACCAAAGGATCCAGATGGACTCTACGTATTTCTGACTCTATAGTGATAGTTTGTTTGTCACACATATGTTCACAATTTAATTTTTCAATCCCGCCCCCCCCCCTTTTCGGTTGGTGATCTAATTCCCCTGTAAGTTCAACCCATAATCACCATTTGTTTCAGTATTCTTGTCCCCTCTATCCAGTTATAACTTCAGCAAAAAATTGAACGGATTCGTGTAAGATTTGGCACCGATGGCATTCTCTCTGGAAATGAATGCTGTATCGTCTCTCTCTCTCTCTTTCATTTAACAAATTTTTCCTTTTTTTGGCGTTATGTAAGTTATGTGTGCCATCTGTGAGGTGTGTGACTATACCCCCCCCCTGTAAAAAGGAGGAAAGGGGCTGTGCAAGCGAATGAGATGAGTTTATAGCTAAAGTTGTACTCCTGGCCTTAGTTGGCGCTACTTGAGAACAAGAGACGCATATACTTCGGCTTAAAATTTACTGATGTATCAACGGGGCTTATCCATGGCAAGTGCCATAACTGACAACAACAGACCATCTTGTTTTCACTGAGCAGAAGTTAGGAGCAAAGATAGTTGGTGTTCTAAAAGTAATGACATCATCCAGACCTTTAACATTATATTGTAGACTGAAAAGCAAAACTGCCGTACGTTTGGTCGTATATGAGAAGTTAATTGAGCTATGTATGATAATTCGAGTACTATAAGTTATGTTTCAACAAAGAACATGAAGTTTATTTCAAGCATTACCCAAGAAGTATACTTTCATATTTATATATTATTGTTGTTGTTGTTGTTGTTTCTAATGGCACTTGCCTATGGACAAGCTCGCTGCTGGACCCAGCAGCAGATTTAGGCCGAATGAAGAGTCTCTTGTTTTCAAGTAGCGCCAACTAAGGCCAGGAGTACGACTTTTGCTACACACTCATCACATTCGCTTGCACAACCCCTTTTTACAGGGGGGCACATTCACTCATCTCACAGATAGCACACAGAATAACAACCATACCCGAACCAGGACTCGAACCCGGGACCTCCTGAACACGAGGCAGACGCGCTACCTCTGTGCCAGCAAGCCGGCATTTATATATTATAGTATATATAATTATATAGTCAAATCTTGGGTGACAATTTGCACTAACATTTAGAATTTTTTTTAATTATTAGAACATTTTACAACTGATGTTGTTTTAAAGATTTTCACTTCAATCCAATCTATAAATAAACACAAAAAGTCCATTTCGTTCTAAATTTCATTAATTCAAAATTCAGCGAAAGTTTGGTTGTTGTTTTTTTGTAACAATTTTCTAAAATAATAACTCTCATAGATTATCTGAGATTATCTTTTTAATATTTTAAAATTAGAAACTTCAACTCATTAATCATACCATTTAAGTAATCATTTAATTGCTTTGAATGTGAAATTTTTAAAAATATTTTTTGAGCTATAATAATTATAAAATCGTTGTATAGCATTTCAATTCAAGCCCGTTTTCGTCACTTTATCCAATGTTTAATTGCATCCTTTCTTTGCTTGTGGGAGCGAAAGAAAGAAAGGTTTTGTATTTTTTAAACTTTTTTTTCGAAATAAAGAAAATAAAGGAAATTGTCATCAAAATTTATTTGTTTATTAATTGTACGTAAAAGATAAAAAAATACTGATACTAATTATTTTTTTTCAATATGGAGCCAAGCAAACATTTAATTTTATAAATTCATTTATAATGATTTCCTACAAAAATCAAAGTATTTTATAAAAATAAATACACAGAGAAACTACCTCGGATCTTGTTGAACAATGAAAACGAACGATTTTAGGAGAAAGAAGTATTATAAAAGCAGATAACAAGAAAGACATGCAATATTTATTAGGATAACTATAACATTGAGGAAATTGAAATTTACATACATTTGGACATTTTCTTTAATGGAAATATATATCTAATTACATATATATTTCATTACTATTGTTGTTGTTTTTGTTATTTATGGCACTTGCCATGGGCAAGCATCGATGATACATCAGCAGATTTTAAGCCAGAGATATACGTCTCTTGTTTTACAAGTAACACCATCTAGGTCCAAGACTTAGCTACACACACGCAACAACCTTTTTTAGAGGGGGGCAGCCTTCATTCATACATATTCATTCATTCATCCAAAGATCGTAATTTAGACTTGGAACAGAGAACGATCGTCTCTGGCCCAGTACCCCCAGTGGTATTACTCTCGACATGGAGTACTTTGCGACCACGAGCAGATTTAACGAGCGCCAGTCACCACACACTCGGGGGATCTTTTGGCCGGTGAGTTTTGAATTTGTAACCCAAGGAGTACGAGTCAAATGCTCTACCGATCAGGCTATCCCGCACCCAATACTATTGTTATAGAAACATTTGTTTGTTTGTTTTTTGAATATCTTAATAAATGTATGTGTGAGTAAAATCTGAAAAATAGTAGTTTAAGTTGTTATTGTTGTTACTAGTGGTACTTGGGATAGACAAGCTTCGCCTAGATATCAACAACTAAGCCAAAAAGATCGCCTCTTTTTTGAATAAGAGCCAACTAGGGCCCAGAGTATGACTTAGATACACACTCACCACGTTCGCTGGTACAGTTCCTATTTGCAGGGGAATTCATTCATGCACCTCACAGGCAGAAAATAAATAAAGAGCAATTATGCTAGAAACGGGACTCGAGCCCGGGACGCACAGATCACCTCTGGTTGGTTTCAGGTAGCTGAGGTAGTCAGAGATTTTTAATCCTAATCAGCGTCTCTTCTTTTGTAGTACCGCCAACTCGGGTCAAGTGAACGACTTTTGCTACGACATTCGCTTGGACAGTCCCCTTTTACAGAGAGGCACATACACACACCTTAAAGACAGAACACAGATGAGCAACCATGCCCGAACCGGGACACGAACCCAGGCCTCCGAGATCACGGGGAAGACACGGGGCTACCTCTATGCCACGACGACGGCATAGATTAAACAAAAATAATCATTTTATTGACTCTTCAAAAATAATTTTTAAAATACCTTGAATCCAAATTGCGAATTCTTAACTTTTTAATGAAATATCTGCGTAATTTCAATAAAGTTTTTAAACCTTTATGAAAATCAACCGTAAAAGAAAGAAAATATGAAATCCGCTATGCATGTTTCAATATGTCGTGTCGGAACACCATTTTTTGAACGGCCAAGCACCACGTGCTCGTGCGAGTTTAATTATATTTTTATCACTTTTCATGTTTTCATTGAATGAGTCACTTTAGCATTGCAAACGATCCAAAAGACTTTATCTCGCATTTATTATTTTAAAAAATATCCCATTTCCTGTTTATTTCATTTCGTATAAATTGCGTGCCCAAAATGACATTTTTCTAGGTTTTATTTGCTGTAAACATTAACTTATTATTTTTTAATCAGAGCTTTTGTAAAGGCGATGACAACGCATTATTAAAAGCTGATTTTTTGAGATGCTCGTGCAGATAATAAAATTTCATTTAATCGCCGACGGATTTTCGTTGGCGCCATAAACCACCTCTCAAAAACAACTCTAAAGAACCTCTAAAACACCTCTAAAAGAAAAGAAAAGAAAATTTACCTCTTATGCTTAAAACAATTTACAATATATCGAGTTAAAAAAAATTATACAATCCCTTATAGCGGATCGTCTTTGATAGTATTAAAAATCATTTCACAGAACGTATCCACATTTACGAAATAGGAGTAGTGATTTACGAAATGGGAGCTATTCGGCGTTCACAAGGCTAGAATTATCTAAAAGAATATTGCATATCTTTCTTGTTATTTGTTCTCATGTATCCTAAAGATGCTCGTCTTCAATATCGAACACCTGCGAGGCATTTTCCTGTCATATTTCTTTATGCATCATTCGTGTTTGTTTGTTTTTCCAAAGATATGTTTTATTAGATTACCCTTGCAAGCGTCTGGCATCTAAGGAGTTATCGCAGCCAATAAAAAGCTCATTTTTTGTTGGCAAAATTGGTATTGATAGAATAATAAAACTATGCATTGCTCGTTCTGTTTATCAGCTTTATTCTATGAATGACTGCCGAGCGCCCCTGGATTGCCCAGGGATATTCTTCGCAGGGGCAATAGATTAGAAAATTGTTCGAAAATTTAATTTAAAGAAAGTCTCGTTTCTTCATTTCGTCGTTTTTATTACGAAGTTCGCATTTTATTTAATGTAATAAGCAATTCGGATGACAATTCTTTCTCCAGAGAAATTCTTCTGACATAAACACAGATGCTGAATTTAAATATTTATTCTTTTTAAAGTGTAATGTAGAAACATAGTTGTTTATTAGATAATTCAATATTTATTTAAATATTCGTTTTCTCAACAAATCTCACGCGCTCATTGTGTATATTAAACTCACTTCGCACTTTACTATTGAATTACTGACAGGAGTTTTAGCTATAATTTCAATTACAATATTTTTGATGAAAATTTTATGCTGAGATGTCTATTTGTGTCATGGCATAAAGATCGAAATAAGAAAATTAATATTCTAGATCAAAAAGTTTTTATTTTATATCCCCTTGACTTTATTAGTGTCTTGAACTAAAAATTAATATCTTAAAAAAGAAATATAAAATAAATTGTTTCTTTAACAGTTCTATTAATTATATATTATTATTTCCAAGCTAATACATTTTTCTTTCATTAAATAAAGATTAAATC
>JAOUZG010000678.1:3000027-3019079 GCA_026289955.1 Argiope argentata | reverse complement strand
TATATATATATATATATATATATATATATATATATATATATATAATGCCTAAAGAACTGTTCCACAGGCTTTTTGGCACAGACGTAGCACGTCATCCTTGTGCTCTAGGAGTTCCGGTTCGAGCGTTGTTCTTCAGTGTGCTATCTGGGGAAAGTGTGACTGTGCCCCCCTGTAAAAAAGGGATGTGCAAGCATATGTGGTGTGTGTGTAGCTAAGTCGTACTCTTGGCCCTAGTTGGCGTTGGTTCAAAAACAAGAGACGCTTCTTTCGGCTTAATTCTGCTGCTGTATCAGTGAGAGGGCTTGCCCATTACAAGCGCCATTAGTAACAACAACAACAGAACGGTTCCTCTAGAACCTATAGCTTTCAAGAAAAACGCAGGAGAAAAAACATGACATCATATCCGGTTTACAAAAATCAATCCCACCTTTATTCGATGAATGAACATCAATACTTGCAAAGTTTTTAATGGGAAGATGTTCGAAATGTCTCCCAAGCATATGGAAGCATGGTACATTGATTTTGTCCTGTACACGATCGCCACTAGTTATGTTGTACCAGCATTCAGTAATTAAAAAAAACTAACTTCAAATTACTAAAACGCTGGATCATCAGATTTTTTTAAACTCGTAAATTAAGATAGGATCTTTCATCACAAGTCAACACCTTTAAAATAAGGGAAAATAATATTTTAAACAAATTTAAGGTAGAATAAATACGTAAATTAAAATTAAAATTCAAAATTCACTTGTTCTATTCTCACTTATAATCCACATCAAATTATACAAATCCTGCAGCGGACTAGTTGTTTTCACTTTCACTTGACGTATAACACCATCTTTACCTGGAAAAATCTTACTGGGGATTTTTAAAGGCCAGTAGAGTCTTTTTAGATTTTTATCTTCAATAAGAACTATTTATCTCCTCTTAAAACCAATAGCCTTGCAGCGCAGTGGTTGATTGTGCAAGTTGTAGCATTGTAGTGTCTACAGAAGTGAACGCACTCTGGACACGAATGGTCTAAGTCCATTTCTGAAGCAACTGGATCTTGATAAATTAATTCCTATACATGGTCCTGTAGGAAGAATTATAAAGGGGGTCAGATCTGGTGATCACGATGGCCATGAAATACTATCCCAACACGCATTCCGGCTGCCGAATACAAGTTTTTTTCGTAAATCGGATATGGTGTCATACATTTTCTCTCGCATTTTTCTAGAAAAATATGTGTCGTAGAGGTACAGATATTTGGGTATTTTTTATATCTTACAAACAACAAATTTGGCTGAGCAGCGTTTATCCGCTCCTGCTGGGACACCCTGCATATTAGAAAACTGAAAGAGCATATTGTTCTAAATTTTTGAAAGAGCATACAAATTCTAAAATTTTACCTTTTTCGTTAAATAAAACTCTTTGATGCGTAAGTCTAAATATATATAAAGGTAACATAAAATAATTGCATGAATGAACTACAGAAATACTAATTAGAAGCAACTTCCGCATTATAATAGGAATTCGCTTAAAATGATACTAATCTATTCAGTCTAGAATGTTTTCTCATTCGTAGCACTTCATTTAATCGCAACTATCAGTTTCAGCAAGCTACTGTTTTCCTGGAGGAATTTCAATTAGCCACGATTCCGGCGAATCGACTAATCGCTTATAAATCGTTTCCCGTTACAGTGACTTGACCTCAAACCGCGATTCACGAAGCGGAGTAATTAAGACTAGATGAGTGGCAACATCACCAACGAGGGAAAAGGCAAACCAGCATAAATAAATAATGATGGTGTTTTCGGTCGATGGAACAGCTTAAGTGGTGGCCACTCAAAGAGAAAATATTTCTTAATAAATAATGGATGGTTGGAAAAATTTAAATCTGCTAAGCATCTGGAAACTTAAAATGCATAATAAAAATATTTTAATGCCTCAGGGCTAACTTTCGTTGTATTTTAATATGCAAATAAACATTGCAATTTAACTTAAGAAGAAATTTTATTTGTTTGAAATGAAAATCAAGTCCTTAAAAATTCGAATCGTAATTGGCATTATTTTATTTAAATGTTTATTTTAGTAATGAACTATGGATGTCTGATACTTTTTTTAATACTCATAATTTTTAATTTCTGGCAAATAAAAATAATGATTGTATGATAGGCACGCTCGAGAATCAAAATAAGATTAATTCCTTTAAAATTCAGTATTTGGACTTGTAAATGATTTCTTGAAAGTGAAAATTTCAGGTTAAATTACAAATGTTTATACATTCGACTCACTAAGAAAACGCTATTGAAACTGAGGTAAGAAAACTTTCAAATGGTACCAATTACTACAAGTAACGTTGCTTTTGAGTCTTTGTTGTACTATCACAATTATTCGCTTCTGATTCTAATTACAAACTGATTTGAAGAGAATACATTTATTATGATAGAAAAGTATTATTTACTGTCTTAGAATTTATTTTGCCGCCAGTTCCCCTCAGAGAATTATTTTTCTTTCATGGAATATTTTTCAGCCGCGAAAATTAAAAGAATTTGCATTTTATATTTTAAACCTGGGTACAAAATTTTCTCTGTATGACGCTTTACGTATTTTTAGCTTTCTAGTTCTCTTTAATTCAAACAACAAACAGAATTCTTAACTCTTAACAGAACAACAAATATAATTCTTAACTCTTAGCAGAACAACAAACAGAATTAATAATCTTTAACAGAACAATTAACAGAATTATTAACTCTTAACAGAACAACAAGCAGAATTCTTAACTCTTAACAGAACAACAAACAGAATTCTCAACTCTTAACAGAACAACAAACTGAATTCTTAACTCTTAACAGAACAATAAACAGAATTCTCAACTCTTAACAGAACAACAAACAAAATTCTTAACCCTTAACAGAACAACAAACAGAATTCTTAACCCTTAATAGAACAGCAAGCAGAATTCTTAATTCTTAACTGAACAACAAACAGAATGCTTAACTCTTAACAGAACAACAAACAGAATTCTTAACCCTTAATAGAACAACAAATAGAATTATTAACTCTAAACAGAACAACAAACACAATTTTTCTAAATGATTTCACTCTGAAGGATGTAATTTATAATTTAGTTTTAAGCATTTATATCATAATCCATCTAACTCAAATAATTTTTGCCTTAACGTATTCAGAGACCAATATAATGCCATAATTGTATTTCTTAATCCGTAGAAGTCAAAACATGATATATTCGTCAAAATTTTTAGTCCGAATTCCTTTACTATTACTGTACTTTTTCTTCATTTGATCTTGAGCAATACTTTTCTATACCTTTCTATACAGTAAAAGTCGCCTTATAGTCAGAAGAAAATGATGACAGGACGTTACGCAATAAAAAACTTACAGAAACTCCTTATATGAATCAAATTACATTCAAGAGATTACATGCAACATTTTTGCTTTGATAATTTTGCTTATGTACACGAATTTACGCATTTTCTTTTCTTTGTGAAATTATTTTCCCTACACAATAAGCAGATTACTTATGATATTTGATTTCATTCAGATCGAAAGTTTTAACTGTAGATCAGAGGAGATTTTTTTACACCAGCTCGTGTAAATTTTTGAAAATAATAATAGCATTGCATGCAGTGTAATTGACGCTTTTGAAAATATTTATACGAAGGAAAAAAATTTTGTCTATACAAAATAGAAAAAAAGGTGGAACTCAATTTCATTTACTGTGAATATATCTTCGATGATTTTAAAATCGCTTGTTATAAACATGAATTCGATAATTCGAGTAAATCTTAATTATATTTAATAATAATAGAGGTCTTTCTCATGATCTGAGTTTCCTGGGTTCGAGTCCTGATCAAGACATGGGTATTCTATCTATGAAGTTTGGGAATGTGCCCCACCCCACCCCTGTGAAAAGAGGCTGTTCAAGCGAATATGTCGTGTGTCATCTACACGTGAATTAAAAGTCAGATTTCTACCCTCGGGTGCTCAAGG
This sequence comes from Argiope argentata, assembly GCA_026289955.1. NCBI lineage: Eukaryota > Metazoa > Arthropoda > Arachnida > Araneae > Araneidae > Argiope > Argiope argentata. Next base: position 3,015,083 of record JAOUZG010000678.1, on the reverse strand, counting down.
GTCCATACTTTCAGAAACTACTGCACCCCTCCTTCCCTTTTAATCAGATACATCGTCGTCATCATCACATCGGCTTATTATTTATATAATGGTATCTTTTGTCATTGTTTCCCTCAGCAATTTTCATAGAGAAGTCCGCTGACTGTCAGTGATTTTAAGCCGAGAGAGCGTCTCTCATTTCCAGAGTGTTATCTAGGAGCTTCAATACGTCTTAGTTTCTCATTCGTCCTCTTGTGTCCGTTTTTTACAAGGAAGGGGCAAATTTATATTCCTCACAGATAGAACGCAGATGAAGAACAAACGTGCCCGAACCTGGAGTGCCCAGGTCACGAGGAAGAATTAACTCGCATGAGCACGTGGTGCTTGGCCAATCAAAAAAGGATGTTTTGACATGATACATTGATATATGAATAGCGGATTTCATTGTGTTGTTGTTACTTATGTCACTTGCCACGGACAAGCCCCGCTGATACATGAGCAGATTTTAAGCCGGAGATATACGTCTCTTGTTTTACAAGTAGCGCCATCTAGGGCCAAGAGTACGACTTAGCTACACACTCGTCACAACCCTTTTTAGGGGGCGGACTACATTCTTGCATATTCATTCATTCATCTCAGATCGTAATTTAGACCTGGAACAGAGAACGATCACCTCTGACCCAGTACCCCCAGTGATATTACTCTCGATATGGAGAACTTTCCGACCGCGAACAGATTTAAGGAGCGCCAATCGCCATGCACTCGGGGATTGTTTTGGCCGGTGAGTTTCGAACCCGTAACCTGAGGAGTACGAGTCCAACGCTCTACCAACCAGGCCATCCCGGCCTGGATTTACTTTTAATCATTTTATATAAAAAAAATTAAACTTAATGTTATTTTCAATTTGAATTACATTTTTTTCATTTTCTTTAACTTAAAAATATCTTCCCCTTTCCTTCAGTTTTTTTTTTTGCACCAAAACGTACCTAATGAGGCAAAAACAAAATTTAAAAATGATGGTAAATGAAGATAATAAGGAAAATAAAGAATTAAAATGTAATAAATGCATTCAAGAAAATAAATCTGCATAGTTTCAGATATCCTCTGAAACATTTCAAAAATCAACAGAAAAAAATTCAAAATGTTGAAAATTTAGCCATTATATTTGACAAAGACGGAATGAAATAATATGAAATATAAAAAAATAGAGAAATCCTCCATTGCTATCATTTCTTTGATGGTAGCAAAAATTCTCTAGCAAAATGTGTTTGCTTTCTCACAATGGAAGCACAAGTCGCGATTTACGAAATGGATGCAATTCAGCTTCCACAACGCTAGAATTATCTGCTGGAATGCCGCATATCATCATTTGCCAGCTGATATTTCCCTAAAGATGATAATTTTTCATGAAAAGCAGCTGCGAACATTTTCGACTTTTCTTTCTCTTTTGTATGATTTCTGTTTGTTTTTTCACTGCATGTTTTATTAGATTATACTCCCTAGAGTCTAAAAGGTGCGGAGTTACCTCGGCAGCCAAATTGCTTCCGGTGCTTGACAAAATGGAACAAAATGCCACACATCCACTTATAGAATAAATGTCAATGCCACTTATCAATTTTATTTTTATAAAGATCTGATGTACGATTCTGGATTGCATTTTCTTCAGCAGTGGAAAACATGATTTAGTTTAATTCAGATGCATTAACGCCATATTTTAATGCAACAGTAGGACTATTTTGGACGGACTTCTTAAATTTGAAACCTGGTTAGATGACAAGGATAGCACTTGAGATGGCACCCTCTCTCCAAACTTTTACACCATACCAGCTGGCTAACGTTTGACCCCGACAGATTTAGAGTATGCCAGTACTACTTACAAGATGATTCTTAGGTGGAAGCGAGTTTAGAACCAGGAATCTTTCAGTTCTGAAGCCGAGAGCTTACCAACGACCCACCTTGATGACGAGGACGACACTTCAGCTGGCAACCCCTCTCTAAATGTTACACCACACCAGCAGGTTAACGTTTGGTCCCGACAGAATGCATCACCGGCATGATGATTCTTCAGAGCTTACCAACGACCCATATTGACGACGAGGACAACACTTGAGTTGGCAGCCTCTCTCCAAACTTTTATTCCAGACCAGCAGGCTAACGTTTGAGCCCTACAGATTTATAGTATACCAGTCCTACTAACACGATATTTCTTTGGTGGAAGCGGGTATAGAACCAGGGATCTTTCAGTTCTGAAGCAGAGACCTTACCAACGACACACATTGATGACGAGGACGACACTTGACCTGGCAATCCCTCTCTAACTTTTACATCACACCAGTGGATTAACGTTTGGCCCCGACAGATTTAGTAAAGCCAGTTCCACTTACACGATGGTTCTTTGGTGGAAGCGGGTATAGAACCAGGGATCTTTCAGTTCTGAAGCAGAGACCTTACCAACGACACACATTGATGACGAGGACGACGCTTGACCTGAATCCCTCTCCCTTTTACTTGAATCCCTCTCTAACTTTTACATCACACCAGTGGATTAACGTTTGGCCCCAACAGATTTCGAGTACACCAGTTCCAATAACATGAAGGTTCTTTGTTGAAGTGGGTATACCACCAGAGATCTTTCAGTTCTGAAGCCGAGACCTTACTAACGACCCACATTGATGACGAGGATGTCCCTTGAACTGGCAATCATCTCCAAACTTTTACGCCACACCAGCCGGAAAGTGTTTGCCCAATGCATTTAGCGTTCACCAAATCCACTTAAACTACAGATTTGTTGAATTTTGTCCGTAGCCAGAGATCCATTGGTTCAAAAGCCGACTTTACATCGAAGCCACTGAGCAATAAATAAAAAACTCGGATAGATTCTCGAAAATTTTATATAAATAATGGTTATTTCCCTTATTCCATTTTTCTATTTTATTATAATATCATACTTTTCACTCTTCATAATTGTCGAGATTGTTTTCAAAACTTTCCTGGAGAAGTTAGGATGATACAAAAGGCTACTTAACTTTAAAAAAATCTTTTTTAAAATGAATGTTCTTTCTTATCGAAAAGAAATGCACTAAGAAAATTAAATATTTTTGGAAATCTTTTCTTAGTGGTGTTCTATATAAATTTTAAATGCATTCTAAGTTTCAGAGTTTTCTGCATAAATTTTAATAGCGCGTTATTCAGCAAAATTTTGGAATTAAAAAATGTATTTATATTGTAAAATAATGTTCACCGAAAATGCATGATAATACTGTCTTTTTAATAGAAATCTTATATTTCTAAAAGTATGTATAATTAATTTTCTTATTTTAATTGTTATTGTTTTATATCAATATTTTTAAGGAAGAATTTTCCAAAACGTTTAATCTGGTGCTGTGGAAACAGTCAAAATGATTCAGTAACAAATAGTGACACTTTTTTCAGCACACGACATTGAGACTTCTGACAACAAAATACAGCAAAAGCGGACATAAGAAAATACTGTTAATAGACAGTAGCATATATACAGGTAACAAACAAGCAACTAACAAACACAAGATAATAAACAAACAATTAGCAACTTGCTAATTACGAAAGCTCATACTAAAGTTTAAAAATACGTTGTTGAAGGATTAATGAAAATCAAGTTCTACATAAGGTATTTAAATGAAATTAAACAAAACCTATATTTAAGGGGAAACAGTTGAGTTTCAAAGGTTACTTGCATGTTTTAAAGAAAAATCTGATTTTCTCAAAATTAGATTTATCGTTTAGATTCATTAAATTAACCACCCATTACAAATCTACGCTAGAGTTATTTTGGGACGGATCTTGTAATTTTGAACCGCAATCAGATGACGAGGACAGCACCTGAGCTGCAAATTCCTCTCTAAGGCCACACCATACCAGAGGGAGGACGTTTGACCTTGACAGATATAACGCACAATAGACCTCATTACACAACGGTTCTTCTGTGGAATCGGATCTCAGATAAGAAACCTTACGGCTCACGAGCCGAGACATTACCACCAGGACACCTCGATCCCACCCCCACTCAAAAAATAGAAGAAGAAAATTCAGAATTCTGAGTAAATGCCTTCCTCCAGTAATATTTTACAAAAATATCTTCATTGTGAGTTTCGATAGCTTACAGAAAACTAAATAAGAGCAAAATTCTAAAACAGCTATTTCTTTTCCAAAACAATGCTTGTTCAAAGAAAATTTTGCAGCTGAAACTGTTGACTTAGTTTACCAAGAGAAAAAGAAACTCTTTCTTGTTCGGAAAATGCAGAATTTAAAGGAAAATAGTGGACTAATAAAATACGAGCTCAAAATAAAGATTTTACTGAAATCTCCATTTTCCTTACATTTCTATCAAGTGCTTTCGGAGCTTGAAAAAGTGTTAAGACGATACGAAAAGCATCAAAGTGAGCTCTGGAGTGCCATTAAACTGCAGAAAGTAGTACTTAAACATTCACTACAAACTTTTATTCTTATTTCACAACTTTAAAGTGGAGGAGAAACGGGTATCAATCGCTTAAACGTTTTGGAATTGAGCGATAGCAATAAAAATGTAATATCTTTATAAAATTTTATTCTTGACAACTGTTTCTTTTAAAATATTTTTATTTTTGCCTTGTAATTATTTAATTTCCATTATTTTGTTTTTTGATGATGTAGAAATAATCGTTTATTAAAAAGAAACAATTTTGCTCGTTTCTACTCAGAGATTCGTTAACTCAAAAAATTCGAAAAATGAAAATAAATTAGAATATTAAAAATTAAGGTTTCACGCCATTTAGGAGGTATGAAAATTTTATTATGTTCATAATAAATAATTAAAACATCTTTGACAAGCAATCAAAGTTGAATGAAAATTTACAAAATTAACAAAGCTTAACAAATGATATTACTTGCGCAAACAATAGAATAATATATTATTTTATTTATGTATACAATAATGTAACAACCCTGTAATTTTTCTTCCCAGCATAAACAGTGTCATTGGAAGAAAGACTATTTTACGATCAGTACCGTTGCGTGTAGAGCGGATGCCTTGTTAATAATCTGTGATCTTGGCGTCAAACGTGGCAGCCATTTGGCAACTTGGGCACGAATTTGGAGTTTCCCAAAATGAAAATTACTGGAAACTTAAAAAATTTTCACGATCCCTCCAATAGGAACCGAGATATGCTCTGATTGACCAAGAAGGTTCTCGGCCCACATCCTGGACGTTATAAACGGTTGGTTGCCTCAAAATGCAGAGGAATTGAATTGAAAGAAGAATTTAATTGGACTGGAAAAGGAAATAGAGCCGAAGTCAAATGACGAGTCGTCGATTTGATAGTAAAGCAACTGTGAAATACCCCGACGGAGAACCAGCGTGCTGTGGAATTGAAGTGAGAGTTTAGCTAGGCTTCTATGCCCTCAGTCCTGTTTTCAGTGCAGTCCTGTATTAACATCGGCACTGTCATTCTTGTGTTGGTGCCTTCGTGTAAATAAACGCATTCTTGTTTTCTACTGCCCCCTGTTGATTGTGTTTTTACACCATACAACCACCATTAATAAATGCAACCACCGGTGATTATTCGCAACAGTATGTTCATCAATATAGTGCCCAAAAGCTAATTTCTCAAAAATTTATTCTAATTAATATAAAGAAATCTACTTTGTATCATTTCTTTAAAAAAAAGACGCTGATAAAAAATATACAATTCAAACTATTTTTTGCACTCTTTAATTATTGCATAAATAACACTTAACATTTAATAAAATAAAACACTATTATCAATAAAATCCTTTAAGTTTCTGTGACTATTATTCTAATTTAATTACTTTTAAGGCGACTAGGGACCTTTAAAATGACTTTCCGCAAATTTCACCTAAGCAATTTGAAAATTTACTGGCATCAGAAGTAACACTATAGGAGAACATAAAATAATTCAAAACATTACATTTGTTTATTTATGAGTTAGGAAGGTTAATATAATATTAGTGATAAACAAAGTTAATGAAAAATGTTCCAGGTGCTCCAAATTTGTTCCGAAACACTCCAATTATTATTATTACTTACTCTTACCCTTTTGAAACAAAAGGCGGGATTAATCTTTAAGTTTGAGTACGAAATATCAAAATTAACCGATAAAAACATTTAAAACTACTGATTTTTTTTAAAGTTTAAGTAGTTTTGAGTAATTACATTGGTTAATTTTGATATTTAGCTTATAACTTAAAGATTAATTCCTACTTTTGTTCTAAAAGGGTTAGAGTAAGTAATAATAAAAATTGGATTGATTTGGAACAAATTTGAAGTTCCTGGAAAATTTTTCGGTAACTTTGTTTATTGCTAATTTTATATTATATTAACTCATAAATAAATTAATATAAGGCTTTAAAATTTTGTGTGTCTTCTCCTATATTGTTACTCTTAATGCCTGTAAAATTTCAAATTGCTAAGGTGAACATTGCGAACAGTCATTTTAAAGGTCCCTGGTCGCCTTAAGCAAATCAGTGAACCATCGAGGATTAGAGAAACTTACTCAAGCGAAACATTGAAGCCTGCTTAAAATTATCTGAAATAATTTAATTAGATTGCTAAGTTATGTAATTTTCATTAAAATGATAAGTGTGGGAGAAATAATTTTGTAAATACCACTAGAACTTGTTTGTATGAAGGTTTAAACATCTTAATTTGCTCGACAAAGTATTTGTGATTTGAAACCCCTTAAAATGAAAATGTTTTTATAATGTAAAGAATATTCCTGTTCCTAATATTAACGTAATAAGCTATTAATCCGAGATTATAGTGAACACTATATAAACATGAAATTATTAATTTAGTATATTGAGAAATAACCTGTTCACTTACAATAGAAGACTGTTTCATCGCAATTATGTGCATGTATTACATTGTATTAATTTTTTTTATCTATATACATTCAAGATTTCTTTTTTTAACTTGGGCAGCACAGAGAATTGATTAGGAAGGCATAAGGCATGAAAGACTTATATATAAACAGAAAGGAATTTGCTGACATATTTTGGATTTTGAGGGAAAATAATCATTTAAAAAATTAGAAATAAAAGTTACAGCTTGACCAATTAAGATTTTTTTAGAATGTAGATTCATTAGAAATTACCCTCTGCATACATATATTGTTGTTGTTACTTATGGCACTTGCCTATGGCCAAGCCCCCCTCTGATACAGCAGCAGATTTAAAACGAAAGGAGTGTCTCTTGTTTTTGAAGTAGTGCCAATAGGGCCAAGAGTACGACTTAGCTACACACTCACCACATTTGCTTGCACAACTCCTTGTTACGGGGGGCACAGTCACACATCTCACAGATAACACAGAGAAGAACAACCATGCCCGAACGGGAGGAAGATACGCTACCTTTGTGCCAGAAAGCGGCATACATATATATATAGATAGATAGATAAAAATAGATTCAGACTTCTCTGTAAATAAATAAAAAAATGCTTGAGCTAACAGGCAATGACAATAATTTCATGCAAATCAGCACTGTAAGTTTAAAATGTTTGAAATAAATGCAGTTTAAGAATCCGATTTGCGAAAGCAGAAAGGAAAAAGCCCTCAAAAATTCTATATAAATAACCATGCTGATAGAAAAAAGAACAAAGGTAAAAGTTAGTTTCTGCAACTAATTAACTAACTATTAACAAATTTCATCCACAAAAATTGAAACATCATGTGATACACGAATCCATGATCTCACATTTTTAATTCTGAAAAAAAAACTTCTAGTTTTCGTATTTAAACCAGATATTTTAATTCTCAATTTGTCATAGAATCCTTTTCCATTGAAGAGCTTCATAACTTCCCCAAACATTTTTTTCTTTTAGAATCAAGCATAATATTTCATCGGAAATTTTCCTGAGACTATCACTACTTGTTGTAGGGAGGGGGACAAAATTGGTATCCAGAAATGTTCGCTTCAAATTTCATGTCGGATGCTGTAGTAGACCAGTTCCCCTTTTCCTTTGTGGAGCTGTCAGGGGCAGATGACTATCCTTATATCAGGTTATAAGGAATTCAATCCTTCTTACTGTGTTTATAGACAAACTTTAGAAGGAAGTTTGCGTTTATCAACTGGAATTCGAAGCCACTGTGAGATTCTGATTATTCGAGAGCTTTGGTTCACATTGGTGAACTTATATGAGAAGAAAATAGTTTATAGAAGAAATTTGCTTGTAATATACATTCGAGTACGAATATTAAAAGTACAAAATTAATAGGTGTTTTTCATTTTATCCAAAAAATAAAAAAATAACATTTTAGAAATTGTGAATTTGATATTTTGAAATTATGTAAGTAAATTAAAAGCTGAATGCAATGAATCTAAGAAACATTAGGAACTCTTCGGTATTGGAATTGAATGAAATTACTATAGAATCCATCGTAAGAACATTAAAATCCCATTAAGACTATGAATGCATTAAATCTTAAAAATTTCTGAAGATTTAATAGGAAATTTGAAAGTGGCAAGAATTTGATTTCAAACGCATTAAAAAACAATTTTGAAAAAATCTATGGGAATCGAAAAAAAATGTGTCAAATAACGACAAGTACACTATGAAATGAATATATTTAAAATTTATTTATAAAATTAAATTTCCCATGCACACTCTCAAATAATATGTTGCCCTTGGACACCCCGTCTTCGTAATGAAAAGGGGTTGTTTTTGTGCAGGGGAGGGGAAATAACACTTTTATCAAGGAATTTAAAAAGTTAAAGTTTTGTACAGATCCCTTTCGAAGATTTTGGTATTCTCATTCCTACGATATGTCAGCTCAAGTAGTTAAGATTATTGGAATACTCAAATTTCTCTTTTATGGTACAAAAACATCGATGATATCCCCTATTCTTAAGGGGGTATAATACAAAAGAATAAATATTAAGCAAATGAGTAGAACATCTCTTAAATGTTGTTATACACTGAAGTGACAAAACTCATGGGATAGCAATATGCAAATATACAGATGGCAGTAGTATCGCAGCGAAAAAGTATAAATGCGCAGTTCCTTTTCCAGAGCTCTCATTTGTGTTCAAGTTATTCATGTGAACAGGGTTTTCGTGATTTATGGCGGCACGACGAGAATTAACAGACATTGAACGTGGAATGTTAGTTGGAGCTAGACGCACGGGTCATTCCATTGCGGATATCGTTAGTGAATGCAACATTCCGAGATCCGCAGTATCAAGAGTGTGCCGAGAGTATGAAGTTTCAGGCATCCCATCCCATCATGGACAGCGCAGTGGGCGACACCTGCACTTAACGACCGAGACCGCCGACGTCTGTGTAGAATGGTCAATGTTAATAGACACGCAACACTTCATCAAATTACTGCAGTAATCAATGTGGGACGTTTCCGATAGGAATGTGCGGCGAAATTTGTCTTCCTTGGGTTATGACAGCAAAAGACCGACTCGAATGTCTTTACTGACAGCACGACATCACCTGCAGCGACTCTCCTGGGCTCGTGAGCATATCGACTGGTCCCTAGACCATTTGGAAAACCTTGGCGGGGTCAGATGAGTCACGATTTCAGTTGTTACGAGCTGATGGTAGAGTTCGAGTGTGGCACAGACCCCACGAAGCCATGGACCCAAACTGTCAGCAAGGCACTGTTCAAGCTGGTGGTGGCTGCATAATGGTGTGGGCTGTTTTTACATGGCATGGACTCGGTCCTCTGGTGCAACTGAACCGATCCTTGACTGGAACTGGTTATGTTCAGCTGCTTGCAGATCACTTGCAGCCATTCATGGACTTCACGTACCCACACAACGATGGGATTTTTATGGATGACAATGCGCCATGTCACCGGGCCAGAACTGTTCGCTATTGGTTTGAAGAACATTCCGGACAATTCCAGCGCATGATCTGTCCACCTAGATCGCCCGATATGAATCCCATCGAGCATTTATGGGACATCATCGAAAGGTCCGTTCGTGCCCAAACTCCTGCACCATCCACACTTTCACAATTATGGACGTCTATACAGACAGCATGGCTCAATATTCCGGCAGAGGACTTCCAACGACTTGTGGACTCCATGACACGTCGAGTTGTTGCACTTCGCCGGGCAAAAGGAGGACCGACACGATATTGACAGTCATCCCATGACTTTTGTCACTTCAGTGTATAATTTCCTTTTACTATAAACACTTCTGGGAGAGTATGTCTAAAACAACAAAGAACACGCCACTTAATCCCACAGAATAAGAAAGATGGAAATTGACAATTATATTCAAGAAACTCGGAGAGATTCAACAGTATTATTGTTTGAAGCCTTTCGTTACTAAAGTTAAATAAATATGATATAATATAAATGTGCTTATTGTTGTCGTTGCTTCTAATGGCATTTACAATTGAACAAGCTCGGAGTCATATTAGGTCGTAGGTGCGCTTCTTGTTTTAATTAGGATCAACTAGGACAAAGAGTACGTATTCGCTACTCACGTATCACATTCGTTTCCAAAGCTCTTTGTATACAGGGGGGCATATTTGCACATCTCATAGAAAGAACAGATGAAGGAAACCCTTATCCAAACCAGGACTCTAAACAATAACGCCTAATTCGTGAGGAGGACGCGATACCCCTGGGCCAGGATGTTGACGATAAGTACTTATAAAATATGAGAAACAAAAAGTTTAAAGAAAGTGCATGTTCATGTATAAGGAAGATTGCTGGGTTTCCATTTTTCCTACTGAAAATTCAGTCTGTGTGTGGGGGGGGCGTGTGTGTTCTATTCTAAAAAAAGAGAAAAATTTAAAAGTTATGTATCAGATATTACGAATGTAATAAGCTACATATTTATAAAAATGCATCATAAATATTTACTGGAAGAATTTTAGGAAAGTTATTACTTTTTGTAAATCATTGAATTAAAAAAATGCATTTTCTCGATTTATGTCACTGACAGAAATAATTAGTACCACGGTTGTAGTTGAATGGAATACAATTCAGAAATAATAAAGAATATAAATGGATAAACATGACTTTAGGAAAGCAATTAAATAAAATATATAAAAAGTTTTCACCTGCTGTCACATTTGCTACAGTATAATAAATTAAAGTCTCATTTCCATATTTACAGGAAAAAATTTTTGTTTAATCTTCATTATCTGATTTTTTGCATTTAATTTATTTTCCTTTATCAATTAGCATTTCAAAGAGAAATTAAAATCAACTCCATTCTGGAAATTGGTACGTTAGGGAATATTCAATTTTTATAAAATATATTCTGCCAAATAATTGCTTTTTTAAGAGGCATGATAGATAAAGTGAATGAGAAATAAGGAAATTTTAATCCGCTTGGAAAATTTATTAAACTTGAATTTAAAATGCAATTATGTATAAAAGAATAAATTATATTGTATAAAATTTAAACTATTTTAATATAATCCATTGCCTTTAAAAATTAGCTGGTTCGCCAAATATCATGATTGAATTTAATCTGGGATAGGTCCTACGCATAAATTGAGAATCAGGATTTCTTTAACAAGGAATGTTTAAACATGAATTTGGGATCGATATTAAAGTTTTATTTTAATAGCTTTAAACTAGTATGTTTTATTATACAGCTGATATCTATGCATATAAAGATCTTTCAGTTTTGAAAAACAAGAAAAAACATTAATATTTATTATCTGTTCAGTTTATATCAGAAATATGTTTAAATTTAATTTGTGTGACTAAAGATACAAGTAATAAGAAAAAAATTCCTGTTTATTATGAAAGAAACACTATTATTGAATTTGAATTCTTTAGAAATAAAAAAAAAGATTTTATGTCTATAACAATTTGCAGTTTTGTGGTAGTTGTCTATTTTATGATATCAAAGTAAAATCACCAAAAAATTTATATAACCATTAACTTGGTGATGGTTGCTTGGCAATTCCTTGTTGGCGATCTTGGTGCAATCATAAATCGCCAAACCTATTATCTTAACGATATTGACATGGTGTGAAAATCACCGTATGATCGTGGAAAATCCTAAAAATCTAAGTACAATGGTTAAATAAATACATATATCAAATTTGTAGATAGTCTAGTAAGTTTTATACCACATTTTCTAATTGAGTAAAAAGGTTTTTATTCACATCGACTATCACAACATGTATATGTTTTCCGATTTTTTCATTATTGAATTTTGAGTACGAAATATCAAAATTAGCCAATGTAAAAATTCAAAACTACTTAATTTTTTTAAAAAATCAGTAATTTTAAGTTATCACGTTCGTTAATCTTGATATTTCCTACTCAAAGTCCAATATTAATCCCAAATTTTGTTTCAAAAGGGTTAGAGGAAGTAATAATACAGATTGTAGTGCTTTCGAATACATTTGGAGCACCTGGAACATTTTTTATTAATATTATTTCTCGCTAATATTATATTGTATTAACCCCCTAACTCTTAAAAAATTAATATAATGCTTTAAAACTTTGTGTGCCTTCTCCTTTAGTATTACTCTTAATGCCTGTAAAATCGTTAAGGGGGAAATTGCAAAAAATCCTTTTAAAAGGCCCTGATCGCCTTAAGAAAAAAATTATGTTAATTTAAATACTTCAGAGTCAAGGTAAAGACTTCTTATTCTATTTGCTTTACCTTCGAAACAAACAATAAGTTTATATTCATCTGCAATCGGGATTGCTCTGTTATAAAGTTTATTAAGAAATCAACTACGTTGCCCCAATACTTAAACATCGATCTTTAATTAATCCTTAAAAATCAGATATAAATCCTTCCAACTAAGCAAATGGAAATAATTGGGCGGAATATTGATCTTAAACTTCATTAACGATAATAATGCCATATTCCATATCATCTGTCGATACACAAATTGGATCAACAGGTAACAATTTCTAGTGTGCTCACGTTCACAACTATCCCCTATCTTATTGTGGAAATTAATTAGGCTTCCAAATATTTCCTCTCCCAAGGGAGGCGGAAGTCGCAAATGCTACAATTGAATTCCGTTTCTGGAGGCGGCCGCCAAACGAAGATGTGTTTGGGATGTCTGCGGTATGGTGTTGGGAGTAATTATCCACAAACAGGCATTAAATGATGCCGCAGTTTGAGTCAGAACAGCCTTTATTCGAGTAATTGGTATTGTGAACGAGTAACATGTTATGTATTAGCTATTTCACGAAGAAACAATAAACACCGAAATTTTAGAATATACACATGCTTTCTTTTATTGATATTTGCTTAAGGTGACCAGGGACCTCTAACATGACTTTTTGCCATTTCCACCTTAGCAATTTGAAATTTTCCAGGCATTAAGAGTAACACTATAGGAGATGACACACAAAACTTTAAAGCAATATATTCATTTATTTATGAGTTAGAGGTGTTAATATAATATAATATAATATTAGCGATAAATAACGTTAATGAAAAATGCTCCAGGCGTTCCAAATATGTTCGAAAGCTCTCTAATTTTTATTATTACTTACTCTAACTATTTTGAAACAAAAGTTGGAGTACGAAATATCAAAATTAACCCATATAATAACTCAAAACTACTTAAACGTTTTTTTAAATCAGTAGTTTTCAGTTGTTATATTGGTTAATTTTGATATCTCATACTCAAACTTCAAGTTTAACCCCAACTTTTGTTTTAAAATGGTTAGAGTAAGTAATGATAAAAATTAGAGAGCTTTCGAACATATTTGGAACGCCTGGAGCATTTTTCAATAACGTTATTTATCGCTAATATATTATATTTACCCCCCCCTAACTCATAAATAACTGAATATAATGTTTTAAAATTGTGTGTGTCATCTCCTATAGTGTTACTCTTAATGCCTGTAAAACTTCAAATTGCTAAGGTGGAAATGGCAAAAAGTCATTTCAGAGGTCCCTGGTCGCCTTAAATTCCTTCTTCATTTTTTTAAAATTCATTGTAGACGCTTTCACAAGATTCGATTTCTTTGAAAAATACGTATTTTGTTCCCAAAAATGTTCGAGTGGTTATTTCATATTGCACAGGTTCAATATGAAATTACTATTTAATGAAGTTCCTTTTTTTCCTTCTTTTTTGGGGGGGAACAGGTAGCCTAATGGTAAGGACTCGGCTTCAGAACTGCAGTTGTTTCTTTTAATTAGTACCAAGGCTATTCCATAAAAAAGGCAGTTTTTAAAATAATTCCATTCAATTTCCTGATATTGCTAGTAACGGGTCACTGAGACTACTTGAAAACTACTGTGGCCTGGTGGTAAGATCTCGACCCGTGAGACGTAGGGGTTTGATCCGTAGAGAACATCATCGCCTTGGCACACTTTTCAAAATCGCCAAATAAACAAACTTGAGTCTTATCACCCGGAGGAAAATATCCTCCAACGACAACATCGGGTTGCCATATTTGGCGCTAAATATCCTCGACGAAAAGGGGGTGATGCTCTATCCTATCGCAACGCCATAGGGTTTCAGGTTCGCCACCCGATTCCACCATAGAATCGTCATGTAAGGGGGGGGATCTGTTGCACGTTAAATACGTCAGGGTCAAACGTCGCCCCACTGGTGAGACGTGGAGAGGGGGGTTCTTAGCTCAGGTGTCGTCTAAATCATCTGACTGTGGTTCAAATTACAAGATACGTCCCAAAATACCCCTAGTGATGCTCTATAACGGGACGTTATTATAACTAAACTAAACCGACTAGTTGCAGCTTTACAAAATAGAGCCTTTACATATATTTTCCCCATTTTATTTGAATAGGTCGATATACATGAATTTAATGAATTCAATACACTTCAAATACAAATTAAAAATCGCATATACTACAAATTTAAAAACAAAATCAAAAACTCTATTTCGGAATGTGCCAAAGAAAACAATTTCTCCATCTTAATTGTGGCCCTGGCAAAGTAAATGGTTTAGTAATTAAGAGAAATAATGGAATAAGCTTCAATTTGATGCTTGAGATAAAAACTTTGTTGCAGACTGGGAATCAAAATTAAATGTAATGTATGCTTTAAAATTTGAAAAAGGATTTTGCGGGAAAAAAATTCATGTGTGTGTGTGTGTGTGTGTGTGTGTGTGTGTGTGTGTGTGTGTGT
>JAOUZG010000678.1:2918882-2942603 GCA_026289955.1 Argiope argentata | reverse complement strand
GTTATGTACAAAATCGAATCGAGTATGTACAGAATTCGAGTTATATGAAGAAACGAGTTATGTACAAAATCGAATCGAGTATGTACAGAATTCGAGTTATGTACAGAAATGGTGGAATAGTTGGAATAGTGCAGCGAACAACAAGCTTTGTGAGAAGCTCGATTGCTGAATTGAACTGTGTGATAAGTCCTAGTGCTTATCGTGGAAGTAGCATCGATTCGTGTGTGAAGTAGCCAGTCGTGTAGCCGTGAGCTGCCAATTAGATACAGCTAAAGCGAGGAGAATTACAAACGTTTGGAGAGATAGTAGAGTGGGGATACAAAGATTATCTCCTTCTACTGAATTCTGTCTGGCCGATTCGTGGAGTGTTGTTTTTATTGCTACTATTACTAATTGTGAACTGCTGTTTGCTGTTGTATGCTGCTGTGTGATGCCTGTGTTCTTCTGGACTGTATATTTGTGATCATTGAATTAGATTCGACGTGTTCAATGAACTTCGCCGTTTGTTACTGAAGTTGATTTTGCTTCCTTATCGACCAACATGAAAGTGAATAAATCCAGTGAATAACCGTAACAAAGAGTTAACAATCATCATAAAAAATCATCTCTTCAAACGAAAACAAAATGAATAATATAGAAGCAATCCTTTTAAAAGTATGAATTTTATAGGACTAAAATCTAATAAAAGCAAAAATAATTTCCTGTCTGGAATTGCGTTCAAGTTTTCTCTGATATTCGTGGTAGATATCAGTAATCCTGCAATATATTCACATAAAATTCACATAAAACTTTTTCTATCAACTTGAAAATATACAATTATTTAAAATAGTGAAAATCACATACAACTTTTTTCTATCAACTTGGAAAATATACAATAATCTAAAATATTGAAAATTCACATAAAACTTATTCTGTCAACTTGGAAAATATACAAATATCTAAAATATTGAAAATTCACATAAAACTTTTTCTATCAACTTGAAAATATACAATTATCGTAAAATTAGATAATTCCATGGCTAGCGAAGAGAATATATCAAGTGTACCATATAATTGTGATATTAAAATACTGTATATATACGATAGTGAAATTTAATATTTTCTGAAGATAGATATGTATACATGAAAAGAGCTCTGATTAAAAATTAGAAAAAAGTAAAGCTTTGCAGGCTGATAATTAATTCAGCATGTGAAAAATAGAAAATACAATAAAAGATGTGATTATTTCATTTCCAACAAACTGGGTTATATAAAACGAACCCCTTATAATATTTAGTATAACAGAAAAGCAAATCAGAAATTTCTGATTAAATTACCAAAACTAATAGATGAATACCTCAAATTTTTGCTTTTCTAATGAGGGAACTGCTTAAGATTGCATTCTAAAATGATACAAGATCGTCACTCTTATAACACTATGTATTATAAAAGATATATAATTTACACATCAGAATATGATATAAATTAAAATACTGGTAAATGACTTGTTCAACTTTTAAATACGAACCTTCGTAAAAACAAAGAAAATAGCTGATGTAATATATTTTATTATAGTTCTTTTGGGAGATTTGCTTGTATAGCATTGATTTTTTCAGTAAAATTCATATTGAGAAAAAAGCTCAAATAATTGGTTTCTTTTAGAAAAAGGCAAAATCAAAAAATTCAAATTAGAGAGCAATCTTCAAACTTAAAATTACAGAAAAGCACTCGACATTTTGCAGCAACTTTGAAGACAGTTTATAGAACTGACATATTTAATTAAAAATACAAAAAAATTTATGCTTTTAACCATTTTCTTTATGATGATTAAATTTTTCATTGAATTATTGATTAATTTCAATATTTGATTCTTCAAATTTAATCATTTTTAACATCCACATTTTTATATTTAGTTATCGATTTTAATGAGTATTGTCAATAAATAATCATTACAACAAAAGCCAGTAATAAACATAATATTAAAAAAGATAATAGCATGAAAATATATAATATTCCTTATGAGTTTTATA
The DNA here is from genome assembly GCA_026289955.1 of Argiope argentata. Classification (NCBI taxonomy): domain Eukaryota; kingdom Metazoa; phylum Arthropoda; class Arachnida; order Araneae; family Araneidae; genus Argiope; species Argiope argentata. The sequence goes on along the minus strand of JAOUZG010000678.1, from coordinate 2,940,594 downwards.
TAACTGTTAATAATTCTCAATATACATATTTAATATACAATAATACCTACAATATACATGATTAATATACAATGATACATACAATATACATATTTAATATACAATAGCAAATTTAAAAAAGATTAAAATGAAATCTGCTATGCATATTTCAATACATATTCAATGTCAGAAAATAATTTCTTGGACGGCTAAACATCACGTGCTCGTGAAAAGTAAATTATATTTTTATTCATTTTAATGGTTTCATTTAATTAGCAACTGTGGTATTGAAAACGATCCAAAAATTGCATTGATTGTTTAAAAAAATATCGCATTTTCTATTTATTTCATTCCGTATAATCACGAATTCAAAATGGCATTTTTCCAGGTTTTATTTGTTGTATTCATAGACTTATTTTTTTAATGAAAGCTTTTGTAAATGCAATGGCAACACGTTATTAAAAGCTCATTTTTAGATGCTCGTGTAGATAATAAAATTTTTATTTTTCGCCTACAGATTTTTGTTGACGCCAAAACAACATCATGTTCTGATATGATAATTTACATATTCAATATACAATGATACGTACGATATACATATTCAATGCACAGTAATACATACAATATGCATATTCAATATACAATAACACACACAATATACATACAATATACATATTCAATATACAATAATACATATGATATACATATTCAATATACAATAATGCATACAATATGCATATTCAAAAATGCACAAATAAAATAAATTCTGGTCTTCGTTCTTTGATGGGGAAATTTCTTAAGACAATCAGTTTCCTTTTTTTCAAACTTTTTTATCTTCCTAAATCAGTTAAAGAAGAGCAATTTCTTTATTTCATCACCTTATGCTTTCCTGAAGATGAAAAAAGTCTTTCAATTACTTCACTTCAATTCAGAAAATTCTATTACAAATTACGATAATCAGAACTTTTGACACTTAAACCAAGTTTCTAAAAACTTAATTCGGAAACAAATGTCATTGAGGAAAAAAAACGATCATTACTCTTCTGCACCCATTTTTCCCTTTTATTTTCTTCTTCTTATCGACGGTAATTATCAACTCAAACTCTGTTGTTTTCAACAGTTGATTTTTTTCTGGTAATTTCCTTTTCGTATTGGAAAAGAAGGGAAAAAACCATATATTTTTTCTTTTCTTATGACATTTTTAACAGTTTTTAGGGTTTTTTTAGTATTTGTTTTTTTGGTAATTACCAACTAGTTCCACTGTGGAATTATTTCTTTGAAAGTTTAAAATAATGAATAATAATAGGCACAATGATTCATAATTGCATTATTCAGATTAATTTAACCTCAACTTCAATAATATATTTCTTCGTTTTAGTTATTCTTGCTTTAAATAAATAATCAAGAAATAATATTGGATAGGAATAAGTCGTAAAAATGCAACATATATGCAAGATTATATTTAACCTTTAAATTCAATATTTTACCGAAATATTTCAAAAAAGTAAAAAGCAAAAAAAAGACGATTAAAATAAAATCTTCTATGCATATTTTAATGTATCCTGTCAGAACATCATTTCTTGAACGGCCAAGCACCACGTGCTCGTACAAGTTAATATTATATTTTTATTCATTTTAATTGCTTCTTTAAATGAGTCACTTTAATATTGCAAACGATCCAAAAATTTTGATTATGTCGCGTTTATAATAATTGTAATTATTTGATAAAAAGTAACTAAAATAAGTCCTTTTTAACCTAAGTAGGAATTGATTTTAAAAAATTGTTTTATATATTATTTGTTTTTAATCAAACTTTCATTCTGATATTTAGCACAAACTGAAGAAAAGTATCTTTTTAATATTCTTATTAATAGCTAGGTCATCAAATGATTCAAAAGTTTTCAACTAAAATAAATTGCTTGCAGTTACTTGAAGGAAACATTTAAAATAGCAAAACATTTGTATTTACTTTAATCGTTACTTATCATAAAATCCAAAAGTTTATTTAGTTTCTAGCATCTATGCGCCAAATGTTTTCTAATAGTTCACAATACATAGCTGCTTTTGTATGCAAGGCTTTTGATGACCTTTTCACAATAATTACTTATAATTGAACTTCTTTCTATAATTTTAATTTATATAAATATTGAATATCACAGACGAAATTTTGAAGTTTTACTGAACAATTTAAAAGTTGAAAATCAAATTACAGTAGTTTGACGCGTATACAATTGAATGTATTAATTGCGCTTCGATACTTTGAGCTAGAACTATTTAATGTATGAATAAAAGATTATCAGATTCCCAATAACTTTAAGCGACAATTGAACTATTTTTTTCCTTCATTAATCGATGATAAAACTCTTTCCTGAATTGTTATTAAACTACCACAATCTCCGTTGTTCATATAATTCTTCTGATTGATCGAAATTCGTTGAAATTTTCAGATAACAGACCCATAGCTTCAGCAATTTGTTCACATTATCAGCTCCTTACCAATCGATACCACACAAATGCATCGTATCGGATTTCACAAGAATCGATAATTATCTTTTTTTTTGTATGTGTTTTTTTTCTCTATATTGGCTGAAGCGGAAATGTTTTCCGATTCTTTTTTTGCTTGTATGACCACAAATTCTAATTTTTATCGAAGATTTCATGATTATATTTTTGTTTGAAATGTTTATCGCATTTAATTAATCAAATACTGGTGTTTTTATTTATACATTTATTTATTTTTTGCTACTTTTTCGATAAAACGTCACAAAAATGCAAACCGTCGCCAATTTGGCGGTTGACAGCATAGCTTTGGGCAGCTTGGCGAAATCCCAAAAATCGCCAGGTCCAACCGGGGACGCAACCATTTTGGCAAAATTTTGACCACATATGTATGGCAGAGTTTAGTATAACCTATAAATGCCATTATAGCTAGCGTGTTTGGCATAATCATTTAGAAATAATTATGTTATTCTGGAAATGCAAACATCTTGACATCTTATGTGTAATGAAAATTATTGATGCTAGTGTCATCTAGAAATTGCCAAGGAAGCCACCAAAAATTGTTTAAAATTTCTTAAACATTTTGGACTTCAAAGCACAGTAAAAAGAATTAAATACTGTTCTTCAATGGAGTGAGATGGTTTATGAGCCGAGACCCTTAGGATTGCTTTGAAAAAATGTCTTGGGTAACACAAATATCATGAATATAGAATTCACTATACTTCGTAAAATTCACTTCATAATTTCGTTGGAGAATTTTTATTTATTATATCACCAAAAAGGGAAACATTTGGAATGAATACTCACCGGGCTTTAAAAAAATTATATGGAGAAACTCCAAGGACACAAAATAATTCACGTATAAGGATCTTTATCTTAATAGAAATATTGTAGATTGTATTGATGATTTACCCTGTCATCAGACAATTCCTCGAATCATTATTTTTTTCAGTTTATTCAGTAATGTTTTAACAAAAATTTGAAACAATATCCTTATGTAATACCCAACTGGTACTTACCGACAGTATTTAAAAAAATCGAATGACAAAGAGTGTTTTTTATTTGTCAAGATTTTCATTCATAGGAAGAATAGTAAATATACTCTTATCAAATTACATATGCTTTTCAAATTCATCTCGTAAATTCTACTCATTCTACAAAACCTGTTTCCTTTTTCTTTCTGAGTATCTCCCTAGAGTTTTCTCAAAATGGCAAACAAACGTTAATAAATTAGCTGCAGTAAATCTAAATTTCTACTGAGAGGAATATAAGAATAGTATTTTTTTATTGAAAATAAACGTAAAAAGAAAAAAGATTTATTGTGAAACCACTATTAAGGCAATCAATTTGTTCGGGATGATTTTTTTGAAAAAAAAATATTCGAAAATAATTATATATTTGAGTAAAAGGGATTGGAAAAGCATCCATAAAATCAAATTATACTAGTTTGAGAATTTTTTTTAATTGGGGAAAAAAGAGCCGTTTTGGTCTGAAAAGATGTATAGAGCAAAAATATTATCGTAAAGAGATTAAGCAAATGTTTTGTTTAAAATTTTGTAGATAGCTTAAAAAATATATTATCAACTTCAAGAACTAAAGATATAAGCTATATTTATATCCATTCATTAATAAGGTTCAACTGATAAATAACATTGAATTTTCAATTTTTTTTTCGCGTTGTGGGAAATGAAAGCAACTATAAAATATTGGTTAATGAATGGATTACTTATTCTATAACTCATTCCTCCGGAGGCACCTCATAATGAGGATGAGAGGCTTCCAGCATGCTGCTTAGATCTCACCACCCTGAAGAGTACGATAATAGGTGGGGGTATGTTCCTCCCATCAATAACGGGATGTACTTCCTATGCGAAGAGTTGTGCCGTAGCTGGTGATGGCTCTTAGGACTTAACCCTTGTTCCCGACAGTGTTTCTGTTACGGCGATTTGGTCATTCAGTTTTATGGTTTAAATTCAATGCGGGTCGGAGAGTCTGGTAGGTTTTATAACATATTCTTTAGTTCAGCAATTGCAGACTCCATTCAGAAATCATTGTACCAAATTTGATTTTAAAATTATTATATTTTATTTCATGGATTTTTTAGTAAGAAATTTTATCAATGATTAGAATTTGAGATAATAGCATCTCAAGATGTGAAATGGTATTAAAATGTATATAAATGCCATTGTGAGATCAGTACATCATTTAAAAAATAGACAAAAAAAATTCTAATGGTTTTATTTAAAAAACCTGTTAAAACGTTAAAAATATTCTTAATTTTGCATATTATTAATTAATATATTAAACTATCTTAATTTTGCAAACAATTTATTTTGTTTAATCCTTTTATGTTTAGTAAAAAAATTCTTAATTTCGGAAAAAATCGACTTGTTTTAATCTATTTATATCATTAAAAATTTCTTAATTTCTCAAAAAATAATTCGACCTTTTAATGTAGTCACACACTTTAAATGTTAATCACTGTGTGTTAAACTATTCGGTAGGAGCTTGTTAAAATACTCCTGCATAATGCAGATGTTTTTACTGCTATGTCTACGAAATGTCTAAGAATGTGGAATTAAAATGATATTAAAATGTATATAAATGCCACTGTAACATCAGTACGTCTTTTTAAAAAATATACATAAAAAATTCTAATGGTTTTATTTAAAAAACCCTGTTAAAACATCAAAAATATTCTTAATTTCGCAAACAATTAATTTTGTTTTATCCCTTTATATTATATAAAAAATTCTTAATTTCGGAGAAAAATCGACTTGGTTTAATCCCTTTATATTATTAAAAATTTCTTAATTTCGCAAAAAACCCGACTTTTTAATGTAGTCACACACTTTAAATGTTAATCATTGTGTTTTAACCTATTTGGTAGGAGCTTGCTCAAATACTTCTGCATAATGCAGATGTTTTTACTGCTATGTCTACGAAATGTCTAAGAATGTGGAATGTTTTCTATAAATCTTTCCATCTTCCATTAATTCCTAATTTATAATTTATAATTATGGGTATATGCAGCTTTAAAATTTGAGTTTAACTACGGCCATCTTGAATCATTCATCAAAAAAATTATGAAAAATTGATTCAGCAATGAATCAGTTTATTTTTATGCATTCTGAAAAATGTATTATTCGCATTTCAGAATGCATCAAATATAATATATTTGCTAAATTAGTAATTTGCAAATATTAATATATTTGCTTAATTTTATTCCTTTAAAAATTATATGATTCTTAGTAGACAAAGTCCACATACTTTTAAAGAAATTTATGCCAGATTTCGTCTTCATAAATAATCGTTCAATATTTTTGTCACTTACTCTTTTGAATTAATAATTGACTTCCAGACAATCGTTTATCAAATGAACGCATTCTTATGCAGATATCATTAGAAATGCATTGAAATTTGAATCTCAAAAACTGCAAACATTCTGGAGATCAATTCTCAGGAGAATAAAACCGACTCTGCAAAACTTGGTCTTTTAAAATTCAACACATTATTGAAAAGTTCATTAATAATTCATTGAAATATTCAAGTGAATTACTGGAAATAAGACTGTATTCTAAATTACTGCATTCATGCATTCCAATATTCATCGCTGCCAGGATTAATTCGAATTTCATATTTTGTATAATTTTGCATTTTGTATGATAAATCAGCCAAAGATATTGGTTTATCACTCAGAATAAATTTTAAACATAAAATATAGCAATTAAAAATAATTTACATTGGAATAATTATTATGGAAATAATTTAATAAATTATACGATTTTTTGAAATCTTCAGAATTAGTGAAATCATCATATTTCAAAGTTTTTTAATTAACATTAAGTTATTGACTAAACTATTATTTATTTAAAAAATATAGTCTTTTTTGTTGCAATTTCGTATTAGTAATAAATTATTAATTAACTGTAAAGGAAATTATATGATCTTCTACTCCATGTATCTCAGAATGGTGACGAACGAGATTATGATATTTGCTGACAATGTTTGTTAAGACGCTGGTTTTGTTTCGGATCTAAACAGAATGTTTTTACATCGATTTTTCCCCTCGGGCCCCTCGTAATGAAGATGGGATGCTTCAGGCATGATGGTTGTATCTCTACACACTTGAAGGTGTACTAATAGGTGGGGGGGGGGGTAAGCTCCTCCCATCGATGACAGGACATACTTCCTACGGGAACGGTTGTACCGTGACCGCTGATGGTAATTAGGATTCAACCACAGTTCCCACCAATTTTGTTGTTGAGAAGATCCGGTCATTCCGTTTTATGGTTTATTCCGTATGCCTACGAGCGTATCGGAGAATTTGGTATGACTTTACAGCGATTTGTCCTCAGTTTTAAGTAATTAATACGAAAAAAGTTTTAAATCCAAATAATGAATTCCTTTGTAAGAATTTTTGGTTTATATTTGCTTAAACAATTTATTATAATCAAATATTAAATTTGAAATAAAATTAGTGTTGTTGTTGTTGTTGTTTTTCGATATTGTTATAAGCTTAGTTTCATCGTAAAAATGAAGTATGGTTATTTAAAGGTAGAGTAAAAAATGATTAAAATTCCAATACATTCTTCGATTGTCGAAAATTTTTACTTCATTAATCTATGATAAACCCTCTTTTTATCCAATGATGTAGAAAAAGCATTATCTCTAAAGCTCATTTAATTCTTATAAGTGACTGAAAATCGTTAGAATTTCCAAGAAAAATCCATATTTTGAGTAAAAGATCAATTTTATCAGGTTCTTATCAATCGATGATACATAAATTCGTGGCATTGAATTCCATGGCAATCAATAAATATTGTTATTTTTCTTTTAGTTTACTACCTTTACTTTCTGAAACCGAAATATATTTCAAATCTCATTTGAAATTTTCAAGCAGTTTTGCTCGGGAGCCTCAGGAATTGAAATGTAATTCCTGTAATCAAACATCTAATTTAATTAATTTTTTTTCTCTTTTTAAATGTGTATAACTAGGACCGGAAAAAAATATCAAATTAAAATTTTAAATCTGCATATTACTTGATATAAAACAGTAGAAGAAGCAAATTTACGATAGTAAAATATAAGAGGTATAAACAGATATTTGCGTGACTTTGTTTATAAGCTGGTATATTAACTATAAAATATATCATGTTATAAGCTTAAATCGTAGGCTATATATCGTATATTAAATATCGTAGGCTTGGTTGAGATACGAGACGAATAAATTTTCGTCTTGTATCTCAACCAAGCCCTTCACCAGAATAAATTAAATTCAGTAAAATTCATCTACTCATACTTCCCAACGAGAATCCTCTTCTTCATCATAATATTGCATATAGATTTTTTTTCTGTATACCGAATGCAAATATTTTTTTCTTCTTCTTAACCCTAGGAAGGTAACCTCTAAAAAACTAACTAGAATGATAACCATTCGTCTCCCAGACGAAGTGCATTTTAAATCAATTTTTAAAGCTAATTTAAATAAAAGCATGCGACCTGCAGATGATTTCATAACTCTCGATTGTCAAGTAGGATAAAAATATTTTTTATTTATTTTTGAAACAAATTTTTACACGTATATGCGTGATGTTCTCCACACATTGCTCTTGAACATAACAAACAAAAATTGCGCATTTTGAGCAAACTATACGGGCAAAATGCACATTTTTTTTCTATTTTTGATTTCGTATTGTTCAGGTCGTTGAATGTTTAAATTCAGTTTTGGAAGTTCACTTATAATAGTCCTTGTCGATCGGGGCAAAGTTGATATGTTGAGACGCTTCTGCATCCATGGAGCAAGAAGAACTTCAATAAAATCTTCATATTCCAATTCATTCTCAGAAGTAGAATTGTCTTCCTGTATTCTTTCAATAATTTACGGATAGCTTCTGATCTACCCCACAAATTTTTCCCGTGAAAACGCTTCAACATCTCCAAACGTACACAGAAATACCTTCTTAATACTACCGGCACAGACAACCATTCGTCTCTGAGACGACTATTGCTCTGGATATACCACAAGCAGAAATATTTCGGGGAAAAGGAATGTCCTCATCTGTAGTTCCCAAGGTCAGATTAAGGTACTGAGTAGAACGATCCATTTACCATTATGGGAGAAGAATAGTCAAAGATATTTTGTAAGCGTTCGTCCAGGAGACGAATGGTTAGCATTCTAGGGTTAATAAATATTTCCACGTATATTCATTCAACCGACAGGGATTCCAAGGGATTCCAAGTTAGCAAATATTCGGTGGCGGAAGAATGGATAAAATATTATTTTAAAAAAATTTATTTTCCAGTATAACTTATACAATGTGAAATATTTCCTCCGTTTCCTCTTATTCAAATGAAATAAATAAAACTTTACACACAGATATTTCGATCATGTAATTTTGAAATTTGATTAAAATGGAATTGAGATGTTATTTTCAAGCTTTATCTCAGAAAAAATGTTATGAAAATTCGAAAATTATGTGTACAAATGCTTTTATAAACTATTATTTACAATAACATTTTTCTTCTTGTGATGCTATTTAGTGAAAAAGTTTCCTGTTTCGAGAAATTCCCATTTACGAATATTTTATTCAGATAAAAGAAAAGTAGGACTTCTCTTATCTAACAAAACATCATAATATGTGTTGCCTATATGCTTATAAAGCCTGACTTTTCTCACCCTATTTGTTATACGAGAATAGCTTGAATAGGAGAAATAATTTTTTTAATTTCAGGTATTTTTATTTGCCAAATATTTTATTACGTCTTAATTACTAATGTATGCATTATTTTTCTAAATGTCTGAATCATTATTCAGGCATTTGCCATTTTCAAATATAAGCTTCTGTTAAATAATATTGTTATGAATAATTTCCGGTAGGTATGTTTATATAGCAGAAAACCTCAGTAGAAAACAACGAAGATGTTTGTTTATAAAAGACACTACCACAAAAAAAACGAATACACAGACGTCAGATATGTACAGCGAAGGCAAACACAGGACAGCACCCATTAGTTCAGTTTAACACTCGTTTGAGATCACATCGCCCTAGTTCTCCATCGGGGTATTTCGCCGTTGTTCCGTTATCAACTTGACGAAGACTCTTTACTTGCCTTCTGCTTCAATTCCGCTTCCGGTCCGATTCAAATCCCCAAACACACACCACAGTTTGAGTCTGCCCGCCTCCAAGGAGGCGGGCCGAGAACCTTCTAGGGTAATCAGGGCGCATCTCGGTTTCTATTGGAAGGATCATGAAAATTATTGGGGGTTTCTGTAATTTCTATTTTGTTGTCAAATTCATCACCAAGTCGCCAAATGGTGACCAAGTTTGTCACCAAACTCACAGATCATTGACACGGCACCCACTCAGCAAGCAGCAGAATGACGGTAAAACAGTCTTTCTTACGACAAGACTTTTCAAACAAAATTACAAGTTTGTAACAATATAAAATTATGCAAATATACTGTTTGTTGCAAAATCCTATTCAACTCACCAATTTCAAATCCTATTCAACTCACCACGAAATTCATAATAACTCTGTCTGTTAATAACTTCGTTCATTTATTACGGTTTGTCTAATAATGTTTTTTAAAAAAAAAACAGAAGCAATTTCTTTATGTATATTAATCGAAGAATAACAAAAACCAAAAAACTGACAATATAAATACAATGATTTGACAAATAGATTTTTAATTTGTGCAATAATAATAAGCATTTACTGTGGCCAGATATACTTTTCAAATTTGTTCCGTGAATTTTCTTAGATTTGTAGAAACTGATTTTCTTCAGGTTAAATATCTCTTGGATTAGTTCAAACTATATTTGATATAACGTATTAAGGTGTCACAAAATTAACGCACAATTTGAATTTCCCATTATTCGTGCAGTCAAAAATTGACAACATTTTTAAAAAACCATTTGACAGCTGATAGTTAGGGATTAATAAAAATAGAGCTTGCACGATAAAACAGTGTGTTAACGCAAGATTTGAATGAAATAAAAAATGTTTTTTTTCCTTTAAATTGTTAAAATTTCATTGATTATAAAATATAAAGTTATGTATAAAATAACACAAAGGAGAAATGGCCTTCACGGTTTTTCTGACAAGTACGCATTCTATTGTTGAAATTTTCTATGATCTTTCTTTCACTAATGTGATTGAATTTCGTTGGAGCAAAGTTGAATTTCTTTCTTCAAAGTACGGATGCTTGTTGGCATAGAAATTTGTCTTCAAATAACCCATTAAAAGAAATCATGCTTTATTAACAATTTAACCCTCTTCAAAAACTGGGGGATCTGTTCTCGAAATTTCAAGCTGACCAGACATTCATCATTTTTGAAATTTTCTTCAACAATGAAAACACGTTGTTGTTGCTACTTATGGCACTTTTTCAAGCCTGACCAGTCAGTGATTTAAGCTGAGTGAACGTCTCTTGTTTTTCAGTAGCACCAACTAGTGTCAAGAGTACTACTTAACTACTTCATGGATTACATTCGCTTGCACAGCCCCTTTTTACAGATCGGCACATTCCCACATCTCGCAGAGAGAACACTGAAAACTAATAACCATGCCTGAACCGGGACTCGAACTCGAGATGCCAAGATCACGCGCTACCCGTATGCCAAAACTCCGGCAAACGCGTTGCTCTATTGTGCAAAGTTCTATTTTTATTAACCCTAAATTACTAGCTGCCAAATGGAATTTTTAATTACAAAACTTTACTGCACAAACAGTCACGAATTCAAATCATGTGGTAATCTTGGGACATCCTTTATATTTGACATAAACTGGATTTTAAAAGATAAATATTGGTACCAAGTTTTGTCTTTCAACATTTTAGAGTTTCCGGGTTTATTAGTATTTGGATAGGAGGGCAAAGAGACTTCTTTGGAATAAATTTTTCTAAATTCTTCTAAAAATAGTTTAAATTTATATATATATTATATATATTTATTTTTGGTAAGAATACCACATTTAAAATTAAATCTTTCAAAGTAGAATAAATATTTTGTTTGCCGATTTCACAAACGATAATAATATCAATCACGAAGTGCGTTTTTTCATCCAGGAATGTAAGGATTCATTGAAATGCCGAGTTCGATTGTTTAGACAGTTAAAAAAAGTTTTTATTTGCATACTTCTTATTGGAGAATATTAAAATGTGAACTTCTTTTTTATCAGAAAAATACGGAATTAAAAAAAAGTTTCATAAAAAATAATTATGAATTAAACGTTTCCAATATATGTATCGTATCAAATTACCATTGATAATATAAAATGTAATAAATCAGCATATTCAGATAGGATTTCAGTCTAAATTATTTCTACTAAATAATTTTATGATGTCCGAATATGATGCTGTTTTTGGAAATGAGGTTGGTGGCGCCAACAAAAATCCGAAGGCGAAAAATTGAAATTTTATTATCTGCACGAGCATCTCAAAAAATCAGCTTTTAATAACACGTTGCTATTGCATTTACAAAAGCTCTGATTTAAAAAAACTAAGTTAATGACTGCAGCAAATAAAACCTTTAAAAAATTTTTACTTTGATCACGTGATTATACGAAATAAAACAAATAGGAATTGGGATATTTTTTTCAAACAATCAATACGATACAAGTTTTTTATGATCGTTTGCAATACTAAAGTGACTCATTCGATGAAACAATGAAAATGAATAAAAATATAATTCAACTCGCACGAGCACGTGGTGCTTGGCCGTTCAAGAAATGATGCTCTGACATAATACATTGAAATATGCACAGCAGATTTCATTTTAATCTTTATCTTGTGCTTTTTTTATTTCTTTACGTCGGATAAATAGTTGTAGGAATTAGCAACTTTTAGATCGGGAGTCCAATCATAGACATCTTATATACTTAGCAAAAATTTATTAATATAAAACAATATTGCATTAAACTATCGCGACTTATTTACTAAATTTAATTACTTGATTATTAATAAATAATTTTTAGAATGCAAATTCAAGAGTTTATTTGATTTGTAGAGCATTTGTTAATTAAATTTTCATTTGAAAATTCATTTTTAAGCTATTATTTTTAGTGAATTATAACCCTCGGGCCATCGTTTATCAATTGAACCCCCTAATTATGCCGATATCATTATATATTCATTGAAAGTGGAGATAAAAACTTTAAAAATGGCAAAGATCAATTGCCTTGGGAATAAATGAGATTCTGTAAAATTTCGTGTTTTAAAATTCAGCACATTACAGAAAAGTCTATTAATAATTCATCGCAGAATTCAAGCAAGTTAGCGGAAATAAGATTCCTTTCAGAATTACAACATTCATATATTCCAATATTCATGGATTGTCGGAATTTATTTGAATTTAATTATCTTTTCCTCTTAAAAAATGAACCGAAGATATTTGTTTAGCTCTATATTTTATTCTAAATAACATAACAAAACAAACAACAGTTATTTTTACTAAAACCATATTAAATTTGATAATTTCATAAATAATCTGATTACTTTACTCGGGTGGAATATAATTGTAATTATTCCGAGGGCAATGAATTATGAGTCAATATAAATTGACTCATTTAAGATTCATTTTCGGTTCTTTCTTCTAAAAAAGTCAGGAAGAGTAAATTTATATTTATAAAACCAATCAACTTCTTTATTTAGGCAAGTTTCAGTGCTTAAATTTCCCTGAATAAAAAAAGAATTAGAATTTTGTAAACAAGGAAACTGAAGAATAACTAAATATAATAAAGAAATTTGATGTGCGGTCTTTACAAAAAAAATTGAAACATAGTTAAATTTGAAAGAGTAAATCAATCTTTCTATTAGATTTGAAAAACTAAATATATCAAAATCGATTTATATATTAGATTTGAGAAACTCAATCTATCTACAGCGAAATCTATACCTTTAAAAAAACCACAGATTAGATGGGCAGAATTGAACATTTAGAATTATTTCTAAAATATTATATCAGTATTATTACATTCGATATTATTATTATTATTATATTCATGTTAGTAAAACGTATCACTGTCATGCCAATTTTAGTGACAAAAGTTTGACAAAGATATTTGGCGATCACTTTGGCGACAAAAGGTGGTGATCTTGGCGACAAAAGGAAGGAGAATTCAGATGGTCTAAACATATAAATTTTAAAATTTCTCCAATTTTATTTTTTGAGAAAAAGTCTTCATTCTAATCACTAAGCCACAACTGATAATTCACTCTGAAAAATCATTTGTGTAATATGTATACTTAAAGCAAAAATTTTCAAAAGCGCAATAATTCCCTACAAAAAGTAAACAAAAGCATTAGTTATACATTAATTCAGGCACAATTTCACTTGTGATGCTATTACTATTTCAGAAGGCATGCGCAATCTTAGATGTTATGTCACTTTTATAGCATACTAATTGTTCGATTCAGAATTGGTTTCAGCATAACTATGGTCCTTAAAAGTGATTGAGAAATGAAATAAATCTCTAAAATATCTCTCTATATAAAACTATCATGTGCGTATCACAAATATCCCTGTGATTTGCCAATGAATTGCTAAACCGCCAATTATGGCAATCCAGTAATGGTGTAATCCGTTGATCTTTATCGCCAAATTTAAATCCATCGTCATCGCAATTCTAAACCTTTGGCGATCGTTGGCGAAGAAGGTATAATACGTAAGTACCGTTTTTTTTTAATTAATAAAACCTCAAATAAAAATAATTCACATATTTAAAATTATCATTCGAAAGTATAAAACATGTTTCGGCTGAAAATTATTTCGCAGAATGGAAAAAAAAAGATGCATTTTGACTTATTTAAATAAACGTGGTATCTTACGCATGAGCGAGAACGTAATAAAATGTCATAAAAATAATTATATATAACTACTTGTTTTTTATAATTACTCTGTATATCTTTTTATTTACTTTAAAGAAATAAGATCAACCGTAAGAAAAATTATAATTTTCGAATTAGCGAACAGAACATAGTGGCAATTACAATGTTACTTATTTAAATTCTTTATTTTCCAAGTTTTCCATAAATTTCATTTACTTCTAATATATACTCCAGCTTTAAAAACGTACAACCGTCTTGTGATAACCCAGTGGAAATAATTACTTGAGCAAATATCAGAAATGGGACTCAGTTCAAATATTTCGAATAGGATGTAAAAGGAAATGAAATTACTTTGTCTGGGAACCGATGAAAATATAATATTTCAAAGCTTCAGTCTACGTTTATATTTCCGTTTGGAATTAAATTAGTATTCGAATCCTTAAGAATAATAATAGGTCTACATGAAAATTTCTTCTCACACTCTTTTATTGTTTTCTTTAAGTATAGTTAATTTTTTTCACTTTAATTTAGTATCGCTTTAAGTAGTTAATTTCGTTTTTAATACAAACATCTGGATTCTTGAGATGTGGAAAATTTTCCGGTGAATCCTTTTACTCTGCGCCTTTTTTTTATTATTATTTATTTCAATCACTAGTAAAAAATTATGAAATGAGCAATGCTGTTTTTTTTTGGGGGGGGTGAGTTTAACAATTTAAAAGATTAAAAAATGTGATTTATTCAAAAAAAGTTCTGAAAAAAATAAAATTTTATGAAAAATAGATGTTAATTTCTTCTCAATGTAAACTTCTGGTTTCTTGAGAATATGTTAAGAAATTTGTGGTGAATAATTTTATTCTAGACTATTTATTCTGAAATATTTATTTTATTCACTAGTAAAACATTATGAAAGGAGCAAAGTTGTTTTTAGAGGATGCTAACAATTTAAAAGATTAAAAAATGCAATTCGATCAATAAAAATTTCGGAAACTTGTTTAATGAAATTTAGAGGGGTTTTTTTGAAAACATGTCGCTTGAGGAAAGGGAGAGAGAGAGGTTAACAATTTGAAACATTAAAAAAAAGCGATTTAATCAATAAAAATTTGTGGGAAAAAATAAAATTTTATGAAAAATAGATGTTAATTTCTTGTCAAATTAAACTTCTGGTTTCTTGAGATGATGTTAAGAAATTTGTGGTGACTAATTTAATTTTCGACTAGTTATTCTATTATTTTATTCACTAGTAAAAAATTAAGAAAGGAACAATGATGTTTTTTAGGGGATATTAACCATTTAAAAGATTAAAAAATACGAATCGATTAATATATATTTCTCAAAAAAATTTTTAATGACATTTTGTGGGTTTTCTTTTTTGATAATCGTTATAAAATGTCTTTGAAACTAAAATTAAATGTTTTGGTATATATCACTTCAGAGAATATAATAGATACTAAGAGAAATATTTAATTCAAAATGGAATATTAATTAACAAAGCACTACGCGAAAATTTGATATTTTGTCAACTATAATTCAGCAAAATACCAAATATTTTCAGATCACGTTCCAGGTTACGAGCTATTTAATTCTAATCTTCAATGTTAGTCTAATTAACGAAAGTCAAGCCTCATGTTATCATAATTAAAGAGAAAATACTTCTTTTAAACAATTATTTATATGAAATATTATTTTAGGCTATTGTTACCAGCATTCTAATTTCAAACATTCCTCTTACTCTCATAATATCATCTCCCATTTCTAATATAAATATATTTAAAGGTTTCTTTTTAACATTTTAAGCATGTGTGTAGACAAAATTTTTCACCGCAAAATCTTTTTTTAATACTATACTTTTAATTATGATATCAAGAGTAAATATAGAAAAGCTATCCATTTCTTTTCATTAAAAAATCATACCAGCATGAAAAATGAAAAATGGTTAAAAAGAGATTAGGGTATTCACCCGAAATGGGGTTTTATTCTTCTATATATAACAAAAATATGTCAGGTATGCAGAAAGAAACGATTAGATTTATGTGTTTAAGAATGAACAAAAGTAAAGATTTAATTAAAAGTTTCGTCAACATCTTTCATTTTATTTTCATTTTCTCCTGTTAATTCAAAATCTTCCTATATATATTTATATATCATGTTTAAATTTTCAATCGTTAATAAAATACTTTTTATTCATCCACTCAAGTTTAAGTACATTTTTAAAACTAGTACTGACATTTGGTGTTAATGCAGTTTTTTCAAATATTAATTCATTAATTAAATGTAATTAAGTTTTAGATTTAATTAGCAGTTTTTAGTGAAATCGACAGGCAGTAACTCCATCAGTAAAATGCAAAAACAAAAGAGAAGATTTAATTATAAGTTTCGTCAACATTTTTCATTTTAAAATGAGTTTTCAAATATTATTCAATTCCTACGATTAGTACAAACTCTTACTATATATATATATATATATATATATATATATATATATATATATATATAGGGAGAGAGTGGGAGGGGAATGAAAAACAGAGTTAAAGGTATAATAAAACAGAGAAACAGAAATAAAAGGTGGAATTTTTTCTATAAAGGGTTAAACTATTGTCTAAGAAATTTCCCCTT
This sequence comes from Argiope argentata, assembly GCA_026289955.1. Classification (NCBI taxonomy): domain Eukaryota; kingdom Metazoa; phylum Arthropoda; class Arachnida; order Araneae; family Araneidae; genus Argiope; species Argiope argentata. Next base: position 2,923,673 of record JAOUZG010000678.1, on the reverse strand, counting down.
CTGTGACCCAAAAATTCCATGTCCCAAATTATAAAAGATGCATCATATTTTAAGAATATAAAAACAAATGGCAATTAGAAAAAAAATATTCTCATAAACAAGACTCACAATATTAAAATTCTAGACAGAAGAAATAAAAAATAAAACAAATAACTATGAACAATAATAAATAATCAAATATTGGCAATATAAAAGTAAGAAGCCAAGAACATAACCTTAATCGGTAGATTTTAAAAATCAAATATATATAGATCTTCCTTGAGAACGCGAATAATTCTTATTTTTCTATTAAGTTCAAGTACATTTTTTGAACTAGTACTGACAATTGGTGTTAATACAGTTTTTTCAAATATTATTTCATTAATTAAATGTAATTAATTTTTAAATTCTTTAAGTAGAGTTTTAGCAGTTTGAAGTGAAAATGGAAAACGAAAGGCAGCAACTCCATCAGTAAAATGCAAGGATTTCATCATTTTTCTCGTGAAGGTGAAGAATGCGAGTTCAATTCTAGTCAAAATCAATAATTTTTTAATCCATTATTTATATCAATTTTAGTTATTTAGTAAAAAGTAACTAAAATAAAAAATTTTTTTGTTGAACTAAGTAGGAATTTAATTTAATTGTTTTTTTTTAAATTGCTTGTTTTTCAGACTGCGTCAATGTTAAAAAATGGTAATGATAATAACTTTAAAAAAATCCACTATTATTCTCTTATTACTGGTTATCTCCACTTACAATTTTTTGCCTCATTGTATGTATGTGTGCTTGTGTGAGTTGATTGAATTTCACCCCTTCTGTCTTTGGAGTTTGTGTATAAAATAGATCGTTTGACCTCACTCTACCAAATTGAATGCAGATATACTTTGGAAGGATAAAAAATGCTCATTGAAAAAATATTTTTAAATTTTAAGTAATCAGAAATTAAGGCAAATGTTTGTACTCTTCTCCGATGAATTCCAAAAAATACTAATAGTGTGAAAAACAAGTTTTTACAACAATTAAAGTGCAAAATAATGTCTTTTTAATGAAAATGAGTTTGTCTTTAGTTTTAAGAATTTGTTAACTACTTTTTTGCCCTATTTGCAGCAATAAATTACCTTATTGACATGAAATTAAAATGATTTTCTTTTTTCTTCAAATAATATTTTGCTTCAGGTTTTTCTTCCAACTTTGAAAACGAAAAAATTATTTTCCTTAATATCTGTATAGTTAATACGACAAATAAAAAAGTGATATTATAATAGCGCGGATGTTTTTATGGATTTGATAGGAAATTTAATATTTATCTATATTTCGAATTATAAATATTATAAGTTATATTTTCGAATTATAAATAAAGTGTAATAAAGTTTTCCTCTTCAACTCTTTCCAATGCATACTTATAGTGTACATATACTTGGATAGATGGACAGATGGACTTCCTGAAAATGGCTGAATGTATTACGTTCGAAATGCGTTAGAATATCCCGAGTGCGTTATAAAAGCAACATGATGAATTCACTACGTTAAATTCAGCACGGCAATTTTCAATTTTTCAATTATCGTGTTCTTAAACGAACAAACAGGTACAATTTTTTAAAACAAATGTTTTTAAGAAAAAAAGAGGTTTAAAAAATAGAAATTTGTCAAAACCTTGAATTCTATATTTTTTGGATACTTTTATTTTTCATGCATGGAAAAATAATAAAATATCTTTATTTATTCGGTGCTCAACCACGACCTTCGTAATACAAGGCCTCACAACTTGTTTGTGACGTCACACGGGGTGGATGATTGACTGCCGTGATCAGAATCCCCTCTTCCTCGATATTTATGTAGATTTTAAATTCATTAATAATAACTTAATTACTTTTATTTCATAAAATAGCTCATTCTTCCCAATGGTAAGACATTTTTCTTGTATAAAATTCAAGATGATTTATTTTCCCCCAGCGTCAAAAAAGCAACAGAATGGTAGAAAATCTTAAGATCCTCTATATCTTATTGACCATTTAATAACATTCAAATTTTCTAAGATTTGAATCAAAATGCATATTGGATACATGCATTCTGGTATTATTATTTGTTTTCTTCTTGTTTTAATAGACATTTTTTTATTTTATTAAAAATCATTTTATCTTTTTGTTAAAAAGTTTTTTAAAAGCTTAGAATTAATCATTAAAACTTTTAGATTTTTTTAGTTTAGTGGTAGGTAATACATGCATTTCATATAAGGTAAAATAATTGTTTACTTCTCAAATTACTTAATTGATTCCAAATGTCACGGGGTGAAAGCGCAAGCCGTTGTGAGGCCTTGTATTACGAAGGTCGTGGCTCAACAGACATAACAGTCTAATCTACTACGAAAAAATGTGTCAAAACTTACTTTAGAAATCGAAAAGTTACATTTCCTACATCTTTTCCTTTTAATTATAATATAAATTTATTTAAATTAAGTGATTTTTTTTTTTTAGTTTTTCTCAGAAAGCGAGCTAAAATATTATAATTCAAAACGTAATATTTTGGTTCGCTTTGTATATTTATGCCATTTTAACTTCAAAGAAGTGGTAAACATTTGTATAATGCATGATTGATTTTTGAATTTGATGGTTCTCTAAAAAAATTATGTTACAAATATTCAATACTGCTTTCCATTGTTGTAATAAGATTAAAAATGCTTTCATTTTTTAATCTTAGATTTCTTGCGAGATTTCTTCTCATTTTTGATAACTATAGATTCTGTTTAGCATCTGAAAGGAGGTATACACACAAACAGTAAGTAATATTCATGAATTAGTCTATACATTCCATAATGTATGATTGCATTAAAAAGATTCACACATATAATAAAATAAATAAATGAAACGTTTACAAAAAAATCAGCATTATAACTATGGGAACTTCTTCAATAAATGTGTTCCTGGGAATATTATAAGCCTGAATTATAATTAAATACATCATGTATTACTTGCTAGATATCTTACATTAAAGATAGCTATCATAAAAGATTTATCTTCCTACATCGTAACTTTATTTGGCCTAGAGAATATTGTATTTTATTAAGGAAGTGTTTGTATTGTTTAAATTTCAATACAACTATTGTTATATTGTTACAAACGGAAGAACTGGTGCCGAAAGTGAAAACGTTGGCGGCGCTTCACAAGGAGCTCCGCGCCAGCCGAGTTGACTTGGCGAGGGGAATATTCTGGTAGCCCCGAGACAATCGCGGGCCCGGCTATATAAGGGAAGGGTTACCGAAAGAGGAGTCAGTGAGTGAATTCGGCAGTGTTCCTCTCTCAAGGAAGATAAGCGTTTTGCTGGACTAGCGGACTCTCGCTTGCAATTAGTGAGCTGTGTTTGAGTTTGCTGTTAACGCTGTGTTATTGATCTCGCTGGTGATTTACTGTTTGCTGTGCTATACGATAGCTGTTTTGCAAACTATGCTTATTGCGCGTAAGACTTGCATTTACGCTGTAAGTGACTGATTATTGCTGGATTGTGTTTTCTGAAGTTTTACTTTTTTAAGTCATCCTGTATATACCTGTAAATAGCTGTAAATAAATTTGTTTGTGTTGTCCTCAAATAAAGTACATTCAATCCGAACCCGCTACGCTAAAAACGTAACAATATAAAAAAATTATGGTTACCAAATATTTGTTTTTATCAAAGTTTATTTTTTATCAAATTCTCTGAAATTACCTTGTTTTAAAGTTTATGTCACAATTTTTAAATCAAAGGTCTTCAAATCTAAAACTAAAAATTAAACTTGTTTGCATTGTTTAAATTTCAATACAACTATAATTGTATAAGCAAATTATAGTTACCATGTACTCGTTTTAATCAAAATTAATTCTTTTATCAAATTTTCTGAAATTATCTTGTTTTAAAGGTTATATAACAACTTTTATATCCAAGGTCTGCAAATTAAAAAGTAATTAATCAAAAACTTCCCATGAAAGTAATTTATTTTCATGCAGAAATTTTTTGGTCTTTTTTTCTTCCGGCAACTATAGCTTTATTATCATTTAATAACTTTCCCTAAATAAACCGTATATATTAAATACATCACGGTGAGGTCTTAAATTGTCTTGATAATGATATATGCAACACAAGAGGCTTAGCTGAAGAAAAGTAATTAATTTTATTTCTGAATGAAATTTTCAGTTTGAGACCAGCTAAACTGTATGTCCGCAAAACCAATTCTCCCGTTTCATATTAAAGTTGATATGGTATGTGTTTTCCTTCGCATTTTATTAAAGTTTTAAGTAATTCACAATATTGCATGGATACTTTGCTCTCTTCAGAAAAAAATTTACTCTTTTGTTCTCTTCCATATTTGAAAAACAAGTCTGTAAATAAATTTCATTTTTCTCTATTTCCTAATTTTTTCAAGAGTATATGTTTTTTCGTTAATCGTTTTTATGTGAATTAAATATAACTGCATCTCATTTATTTTAATATATCTTAAGCTATTTTTGACAATAAAGTCTATTAATCAGTGGGAGGGGACTCCTAAAATATTGTTCGCTTATTGTCTTTTAAATATCTTAGCCCTCTCCCGCTGCTGCATAAAATTATGAACTTCTGGTAATGCCGAGAGTATCTTTTATGGCATTAATAAAAAATAGTTAGAAATATAAGTATTGGTAATTTTTTTGTGACTTGGTAATATTTTGTGACTTAGGTGAATAATTGTGGTGACTTGGTAATATTTTGTGACTTTGGTGAATAATTATGGTGACTTGGTAATATTTTGTGACTTAGGTGAATATTTTTGGTGATTTGGTAATATTTTGTGACTTTGGCGAATAT
>JAOUZG010000678.1:2908051-2918872 GCA_026289955.1 Argiope argentata | reverse complement strand
TGAATATTTTTGGTGATTTGGTAATATTTTGTGACTTTGGCGAATATTTTTGGTGTTTTAGTAATATTTTGTGACTTTGCTAAATATTTTTGGTGTTTTGATCGCACGATATCCTGAAAAGATATCCTGAAGGCATTCAGGCTGTAAAACAATTGAGATCATAAAATCCCTTAGTATATTATGGTACTGTTGTCCTGTGACAAAACAGGCTTGGATTCCTTCGAGGTTTTATCTTTTCAAAAAAAATACGGTCCAATGATAAAAGGTAGTTGGGAAACCACACCACACGATCACAATTTCGGGATGCAAGTGTAGCTCCAGGATAACGTGAGGGTTTTCATCAGTTCAAATTCGAAAGTTGTTTGTGTTAACTGGGCAATTGAGGTAAAAGGGGGTCTCGTCACTCCACAGAATGTTCGTGGCCAATTTTGCCAACCACCATAGAGCATGGAATTGAAGTGCAAATGCTTTGCGCACCTCTAAATCTTCCTCTAAAAGGTGCAGACACTTGATTTTGCATGGATAAAAAAACCAAATCAGCAGTAAGATTTATAGAACACGGGAAAAAAACAGAAAAACTTACTCTATTAGGTCAGACTTAGGTAAGACTAGACTTAGACTTAGGTCAGACTTAAAAATCTATTAGGCTGTCAACGCAGGACAGGGTTTTTTTCTGTAATCTTAATGAAAGAATGCCAAGTTGCCCAGTTGGGTTTTTTTTTCCCTTCAAATTTTTACATCATCTTAAGTAAGATACCTGGAGATACTGTATCTCTTTGTATCTGCTTTACACGATGAAACTCCTTTAGAATTGCTACGGAATTTTATTGGTTCTTGTAGAACAATTTTGCCAGTAGTAGCCTTTTCTTGCAACATAGGGGTGACGAACAAATGAAAAAGAAATTAATTTTCGTGCAGAATCCGCTATCGTTTTATACAAAGAAAAACAGTTATATACATGCGCTGTATTACAAAATATGTTTAACATTTTTGATTTATGTAAATAAATACCATTTTTGTTACAGCGCCATCTATGGGTGAATACTGGTTCTACATTTTATAAACTAATATATTATAATTCATTTTTTATTTTTCATATTGTTAATTCTGAATTAATTTTATTCTGGTAATTCTGAAAATTCTGAAATATATTAATATATTAAAACAGCTTTTCCAAATACAAGTATCGCTTAAGTTATTAACTGGCATAAATTGCTCTTTTACGTCATCTAAATTCGAACATTTCCTCAGAAAATTACAATTTCAAGCATCTGTTAAATTCTTTACATTATCTGAAAACAGGAAGTGCAAACGAGTTTAACAATCAATAGGAACTAAATTTAAATGTAAAATCAATTCTTCAATTTCTAATATTATTTGATCTAGACTTTTAGAAAAAGCAATCAATGAATATAATTAAATCAAAGAAGGTTCCCTTTTATGAATTTTCCTCCTGCATATTAAATATTTGGTACGCTATCTTGCTCTTTCTGTCCAAATCAATTCTAATTTTAAATCAATCTAATCAATTCTAATCAAAATCAATTCAAATTTCCTGTAGAAGATAATAGAAAATTAGCAATAAAAATGCTATAAATTATCATGATAAAAATAAAATACTATATTCATTTTTCCCTATTCAATCCTATTGATATTGTAATGTATAAAGAATTAAACTATACAAACTGTAAAAGGTTATTCCCATTTTCTTTAGCTCCATTAGGAACAGTAAGTAAATTATCAGCGGCACTTACGAATTAGACCGTTTTCGCCAACGATCACCAACAGTTTAGAAGCTTATTGGCGAAGGATTTAAATTTGGCGATAAAGATTAACGGATTACGCCATGGCCGGATTGTCATAATTGGCAGATTAGCAACTCATTGGCGACGACTCCAAATTAAGCGATAAAGTTGGACGGTCTAATATATAAATACCTTAACAGCTTTAAATTATGAAGTAACTAAACCAAATAATAATTAAAACTAGGGATATTGTCCTTGTGTCAAAATTAAGAACTTATTATACTCCAGAAAAATTAAAATTAAATTTTGAATAAAAATAAAAATAATTTAAAAATAATTTTATTTGCCATTCGCTTTTAGTACATAAAATTTCATTTATTTATATGCCATTCACTTTAAGTACATAAAAATTCATTATGGATTTCATTATCTCTACTCGTACGAGTGATTTTTTTTCGGTACTTACGTATTAGACCGTCTTAGCCAACGATCGCCAACGGTTTAATAACTATTTGGCGGCGGATTTAAATTGGCGATAAATATCAACGGATTACACCATTGCCGGATTACCATAATTGGCGGTTTAGCAACTCATTAGTAACGACTTTAACTTTGGCAATAAAGTTGGACTGTTAATGCGTATTTTTTTTTCTTTTCTCCATGACAATGCTGTTGTGATGGGTGACATTACAACAAGCAAAATAACAGCATCTTATTGAAGCGTGGTATAGGATAACCCCCTGATTAATTTCTATTTCTTTTTTGTTTTTATCCTGCATATTTAGTTCGCTTCTTTGGAAACGAATATTACTGGAGTAGAAGTGAAAGGAAAATAAGAACTACATTCCTTTTCTTGATATCCTAATTTTTACGTCATCCTAATTTCTAGGAGGGCAAAGTAAACAAACAAAAAATAGCATTCATTTCTTCTTACTTATATTCCTAATTTCAACAATTAGTTAAAACAGACAAATGTTTAATCCATTAAACAAAAACATTTGAAATGCATTTAGATAATATATTTTAATTACTGTTATTTAAATTCATATACATTCCTCTGAAGAATTCGAAAAAAATTGTGGACCTTCCATGCTCAAAACATTTGTTTCGCCCCAAAAGAGATCAAACAAACATTATAAAAGAATTCTGAATAAAAGACAATTACAATAAAACTCTCTACGATGAAATAGAATTAGTAAATTAAATATAAACTTTCCAAATTATGAATAAATGGCAGCCATTTTTTAAAAAGCCCAAAGAATGAGAGTGATAATTCTGTCTTGCCATTTTCATTTGCAATTAATGGAATCGCTGATATTTCTTACGGAGTCTTTCAGAGGGGAAATTGGAATCACAAAAAATGATATTAAAGTTAACGTAACTGATATTTGTTAATTAAAAGCATGCCATTTATCAATCGTCAAAATCCTTTTGTATATTTTACACAGGGATGAACTGCCAAAAATTCACCGATCCTGCCATGTCAATTTATTGATCAAACTTGCAAATGATATGCGGTTAAACCGGAAGTTCAGGAATGGTAGTGGTTAATACACAAGTACCTTGTAATTTCAGAATAATAGAATTGTATTTCAATGTATTAGATCAATTTATATGATTAGGTAATATGAGAAAGTTCATAATTTCCTATTGTGAATAATAAGTTATTATTGCTTTATTTTAAAACATTATTTCATCAATCAAAATTTATAAATGTTAATTTATAAATTTATAAAATATGATTTTTATTTTTATCAATTTTATCATCATTATTTATTAAATTTATTTACCATTATTTATGATTTTTTTGTGTTTTTCTTAAAAACAACAAATGCATTTAATTTTTTACAAAATTGAAATTTTTTATCATGTCAGAACATGGTGTTTTTGGGATGAGGTTTTCGGCGTCAACAAAAATCTGCAGGCAAAAAATGAAAATTTTATTATCTGCGCGATCATCTCAAAAAAACCAGCTTTTAATAACGTGTTGCCAATAATATTTACAAAAGCTCTGATTTAAAAAAAATAAGTTAATGACAACAGCAAATAAAACCTAGAAAAATGTCATTTTGAGCTCGTGATTACACGAAATGAAATAAATAGGAAATGGGATATTTATTTAAACAATCAATGCGAGACAAAGTTCTTTGGATCGTTGGCAATACTAAAGTGACTCATTCAACGAAACCATTAAAATGAATAAAAATATAATTTAACTTGCACGAGCATGTGGTGCTTGGCCGTTCAAGAAATCATGTTCTGAATTGATACATTCAAATATACATAGCAGAATTCATTTTAATCTTTTTTCATTGTTAAAATAAAATTTAAATTTTATAGTCCACAGTTACATTTAATAAAGAAGTCTACTTATCCTTTCGAAAAAGGATACTTCTTAAGTGAAAATATATTCTTCAAATCTTTAAAAATAAAACGCAAACATTCCTAAAGGACAAGTGATTTGAAGATAAGATAGCAAATTTTGAAATAAAATATAAATAAATCTGACAGGGGACCATCGTGTATTTCACAAAAAAACAAGAAGAAAACATTTCAAAACTTCCTAATCCAGCAGACAGAATTTGAAATGAGTGTAACAACACATATCCTTTTCCCATTCGCTCACCATGTTGCCACAGAGAGAAAATAAAATTTCTTTACTTATACCATTTTCAATAAAACTCCAGCTTTGCAAGTAAGAATACTTCTCAATACTAAGCTACTTTTCAAAGCTATGTGGAGAGAAAAACGAAAAAGAAATACTGCTTGGGTTTTAGAACATTTCCTTTCACGTTATTTAGGAAACATTTTTTGAGACCAGAGAAACGACTAGAAACGGAAATGCCGTCGTTTTTATTTGAGAGTTAAATCTTGGATTTTTCATAAGATTTTATCGAAGTAGTAGAAGAATTTTAGTTTCGAGAAGTCGGCAGAATTAGAAAGATACAGGCTTAGATATTTCTTTTTATGCTAAGCGAATCTTTAAAGTTTTCATTTGATTTCCTTACATTTCTCTTTTTGTGTTAGATGATTATTTGGCAAGTTTAAAAAATACGTAACCAGTTTTAAGACAATCTGCCAATATTTCATGAAAAATTCTAGTACCTTTATCAATATTTATATCGTCCCAGTTTATATTGACCTTCAAAATTCTAATTTTTTTAGCAGTATCTCATATTCTCGATGTTGCTAAAAAAATTCGAATATTGTAGCAAAGTTTTTATCACGTCAGAGCATCATGTTATTTTGGGAATGAGGTAGACAAAAATCCGTAGGCGAAGAATCGAAACATTATTATCTGCACGAGCAAATCAACAAATCAGCTTTTAATAATGCGTTGCCATTGCATTCACAAAAACTCTGATTAAACAAAATAAGTTAACGACTACTGCAAATAAAACCTAGAAAAATGCCATTTTGTGCACGCGATAATATGAAAAGAAATACATAGGAGTTGTGAAATTTTTAAAAAGCAATAAATGCGAGAGAAAGTTTTTTTTTTTTTGGATCCTTTGCAATACTAAATTGATTTATTCAAATGAAACAATTAAAATGAATCAAAACATAATTTAACTCGCACGAGAACGTGGTGCTTGGCCGTTCAAGAAATGAGGTTCTGACACGAAACATTGAAATATGCATAGCAGATTTCATTTTAATCTTTTATTTATTAATTTTATTTTTCATATGTGTTTTTAACTGTATGTTTTATACCATAGGGTTAGCTGGGAAGTTCGGAATAGGAGACTGCATTTTCTTTACACTAAAATTAAATGTTATTTTGGGAATGAGGTAGACAAAAACCCGTAGGCGAAAAATAAAAAAAAAAACGTTAGTGAAAAATTGAAATGTTATTATCTGCACGAGCACGTCAACAAATCAGCTTTTAATAACGTGTCGCCATCGCATTTGCAAAAGGTCTGATTAAAAAAAATAAGTTAATGACCACAGTAAATAAAACTTAGAAAAAGGTCCTTTTGAGCATGTGGTTATATGAAATGAAATAAATAGGAAATGCGATATTTTTAAAAACAATAAATACGAGACAAAGTTTGTTTGGATCTTTGGCAATACTAAAGTGACTGATTCGATGAAACGATTAAAATGAATAAAAATATAATTTAACTCACACGAGCACGTGGTGATTGCTCGTTCAAGAAATGATGTTCTGACATGATACATCAAATATGCATAGTAGATTTCATTTTAAACTTTTTATTTTATTTTTTCTACTGTAAATATTTTGGTACCTCAATACAATTCTCGTAAAATACCCACCAAACGGTTCAGTGACCAGAATGGACACTGAAATGGGGGGGGTGAGACGTCGTTCTATTTTTTAGTATTTACCTTATTACTGATGCATTAACATATCAGAACTTACTAAAACGCTTCAATAGATCTTAGTAAACAAATATTAATTACAAACTTGTAAATAAGATGTATTCATTCAAGCAAAATGTATCAAAAGTGTTTTGAAACTGCAACATTCAGCCAACAACAACACCCAACCAAATTTCTTTCACATAAACATTAAAGAACCCCTGCGTAAATCCCTGGCTTTCAAACCAAAAAGTAATTAATCAAAAACTTTCTCGAAAGTAATTTATTTTCGTGCAGAAATGTTTCGGTCATTTTTCTTTTCCTGGCCGGGGTAGAACTCTTATCATTAAATGCCTAAATAATCCAGGCAGATTTAATATTTCAAAGACTCTGTCCGAAACCTTAATAATGATTCGCGCCAGTAGAGGTAGATTAGCTAAGGAGAGATAATTAATTTTCCCTCTGAATGAAACTTTGAGTTCGATATGAATAAAAAATGTTTTCTACTGAAATTATTTCCTCTTTTAATGTTAGAGCTGCTGTGTTTTACTTTTCCTTCATTCTTTATTTACCTGAATACTTTGAATAATTCAAAGCAGAATCTTTATAACCTTTCAACAAATTGCGTTCATTCAATATTATGACTTTACAGTAATTAGTTATAAAAAGTAAACATCTTAGGTCTTTAATGGTAAATATTACTTTAATTTATAATTTTTTTGTCCAGAAAATATATGGTACTTATGGTAAAATAACTATAAAAATTCTGATGCGCGAATCAAAACCAGTACGTGCACAAATATAGTTTATTTGTCAGAGACGTCAATTAATTTTTTTTTCATTTCTGTAAATGTGCATTATAAAAGTAATGAATATTGTTGATCTACGGGATTATAAAGAGATATGCTCGCTATCATTCATCTTCAAAATAATTGACAAATAAATAAATCCAATATTTTGACTTTCCAGTATTTAGTTATAAAAAAGCATCTTAGGTCGTCAATGGTAAATATTATTTTCAATTTATACCTTTTTTGTGCAGAAATTATTGTAGAAATTATATGGTTCTTAGAAAAATAAATATAAAAATTCTGATGCGTGAATCAAAACTAGTACGTCCTCAAATATAGTTTATTTGTCGAGTGACTGATATTAAAATTATTTGTGACAATATTTTTCGAGAAGTAAATGTTAATCTCACATTATTTTTATCAAATAATTCATTAAAAACACCTACCAACAATTTTTTGAATGTGACAATTATTGCATAAATTAATGCTTTTTTTGAAATTCTATGAGGCGTAAATTAATTTTTCCTCAGTTACTGTAAATTTGCATTATAAAAGTATCATACATTCTTGATCTATGGGATTATAAGGATATAGGCTCGCTATCATTAATTTTCAAAATAACTGACAAATAAATAAATATTTTGAATTTCCAGTATTTAGGTATAAAAAATAACCATTTTAGATCTTCATTGGTAAATATTTTCCTTTATATTTTGTTGTGCAGAAATTATTTTAGAAATTGCATGGTATTTAGAAAAATAAATATAAAAATTTTGATGGGCGAATCAAAACCAGTACGTTCACAAATATAGTTTATTTGTCAAGTGATTGATATTAAAATTATTTGTGACTATATGTTTCGAGAATCAAATGTTAATCTCACATTATTTTTAGGAAATAGTTCATTGAAAGTATCTCCCGAGAAAAATTTTTAATGTTACAATTATTGCATGAACTACTGTTTTCTTTGAAATTCTATGAGACGTCAAACAATTATTTCATCAGCTACTGTAAATTTTGTTGTTGTTGTTTCTTTGGCACTTGCCATGGACAAGTGAGCTGGCTGCTAAGCTTTTGTTTTCTCGTCTCTTGTTTTTGAAGTAGCGCCAACTAGGGCCAAGAGTACGACTTAGCTACACACTCATCACATTCGCTTACACAGCCTCATTTTGCGTGGGGGCATATTCACACGCCTCACAAATAGTACACAGAAGAACAACCATGCCCGAACCAGAACTCGAACCCGTGACTCTCAGAACATGAGGAAGACGCGCTACCTCTGTGCCCTGACAGGGACTCAAATCCAGCAAGCCCAGATCACGTGGAAAATGCTCTACCTCCGTGTCAGGAAGCCGGGAATGAAAGTTTTGTATTATAAAAGTATCAAATATCTTTGATCTACGGAATTATAAGAAGATATACTCTATTCCATTCATCTTTAAAATAACTGATAAATAAATGGTTTCAATAACTAATCTTCGTCGAGCAAATGGGGCTTAATATCACGGCAGAGTGATAATATTGTGGTGATTTCTATATAAGCCAGATAACATCCCTCTGACTGAAGTGAACTTTTGGCCCAACGGATATGTTACTCGGCTACTATCCATAGGATTTGGAGTTCGGGCCAGCGCAATCTATTCACATCCGACAATGGTAACCCGGCGACCGACCTTGGATAAACGCAACCTACGCACGCAGCTTCGTTCAACTGTCGTGGCGCCCTCTATCGGCGACTTAAAGACCTAGAAGCGCATTAAATATGACAGTTGTTAACATCACCACCAACACCTCACATAGGTATCGCTCATCTAACCCACCGACCCACTGATGGGAGAGTATGTGGTGATACCTATATAAGCCAGATAACATCCCTCTGACTGAAGTGAACTTTTGGCCTAACGGATATGTTGCTCGGCTACTAACATATCCGTTACGAACTAGCGGCTAACGTTATCCGTTTCCGTTAACGTTATCCGTTATTAACATAACCGTTACTACTCAAGTACTCACACAGCGCTACGCACATCCGACAATATCAAGAATAGTGAATATTTTTAATTCGTGACTGAAGAATGAAAATAATATTCGCTACAGATTTCATTTGAGCTTATAAAAAGATGTTAATTTACATTACTTGAAACATTCCAGATTAAATCGGATACCTGTTGAAAAAATAGTAAGCAAAAGGTTGTCACATATTTCTCAATTAACAAGTGTGTTATAGAGACGAAGTGTCAACTCTCTTTTTACTTATTGCAAAGGTCGGTAAATGTAAATATTTAAATTAAAAAGACCAGATTTCCTATGGTATTCTTTTTATGGGCAAAAAAAAAATTTAATGGCGATTAATATTTAATTAAAAAAAATGAAAATGAATTAATTTAAAATAAATTAATTATAAATTCTTCTGAAAATTTGAAAATAGAATTTTGAAGAAAATATGCATAAAATAATGTTGAATGGGGTTTTTTTTTACGTTTTACTTCTAGAGAATGTATTGCTTAAAAAATGCTAGAGAGTATTGCTTAAAAAATGCACGCAAATCTAAAATTTACTCTTAAAAAAGTGAAATTAAAATACCATGAGATTCTAATGAATAGCTCTGGGCTATGAAATTTTAAATCTCCCAAAGATTAAACCTTTGGGAGTCATTATCTTTTTTGCATTATTGTTTTTCTAAACTATTACTAATGTATAAAAATAAAGATCTAATTTTTCACTGGAGGCTAGAGGCTTGGAAGATTTATGTATTATTTTAATGGTAATAACATTATATTACTGTCAAATTTTAAATGATATATAGCATTTGACTTAACCAAATTATTGAAATCTATGCGTTTTTCTTTTACATTTTATAGTTACAATGAATTATATAAAGATAGGATCTGTTTATAAATTACCTTGTGACCTCATTAACACAAACACAAACACAAATAACCTCAATTCTTATCGCATATGACAATGGTACCAACATTTTTGATGTTTCTATGAATTGACGTCATCATCAGATGGTGCTACTAATTTGTTTATAGTTTCTTATTCTTAAATTATTAATCTCGCAACTCTAAAAGTCTTAGAATTATCATTTCGTTATTTCTTTCCCAGTAAACTTACAAAAATATTTTTGTTTACGCTTTAGATAGCTACGATGAGTTACATGCGCGTAATTTTTAGAATTTATTCAAAACTACGAATCAAAATAGTTAATCAGTCCCAATTGTTGAAAGACCCGTTCAACGTTATTCCACTAACTTTCTACTAACTGTCCCATATATAATATAAATATTATTTTAATTGATTCAATTATTTCAAAATAAATCATTATCAAAAAAATTTCATAACGTTAGACCTTTATTGTGCTCATCCAAATTAGTTCATATTAATTTTAACTTTCCCTAGAGTTACAAATTATAATTCTGCTCCAAATTATGATGTGGAAGTGCCGAAGACAACTTTGTCACGTCGTGGAACTCTGAAACATCACAACGTTACCGTTGCAGTCACCAAAAAGCAGAGTTCTTTATATTATCACGAACAATTGCACAAAAATGCCACTTATTAAAAATGCAAATCAAATTTCATTCATTTTTATTTCTTAATTCCTATTATTGTCTTTTCTTTATCCCGTTCTCTAACGCGTTCAACATCCGAATCCATGTTTTGAATCCATGCATAAGAATATTCTGTAGACGTGCTTCTTATCAAATTTCTCAGCAAACAGAGAACGTCTTTATATTGTTAAGAGCAGTACAGTACAATCAAAATGCCACTTATTAGAAAATACAAATTCAATTTCATTCTTTTTTTATCTCAGAATTCCTAGTTTTGCCTTTTCTTTAGTCAATTCTCTAACTCGTTCAGTGTCCGAATCCGGGTTTTTAATCCATCCATAAAAATCTTCTGTAGACGTGCTTATTATCAAATTTCTCAGCAAACAGCAAATGTCTTTATCTTATCAT
>JAOUZG010000678.1:2896723-2908041 GCA_026289955.1 Argiope argentata | reverse complement strand
AATGCAAATTAAGTTTCATTCATTTTTATTTCTTAATTCCTATTATTGTCTTTTCTTTATCCCGTTCTCTAACGCGTTCAACATCCGAATCCATGTTTTGAATCCATGCATAAGAATATTCTGTAGACGTGCTTCTTATCAAATTTCTCAGCAAACAGAGAACGTCTTTATATTGTTAAGAGCAGTACAGTACAATCAAAATGCCACTTATTAGAAAATACAAATTCAATTTCATTCTTTTTTTATCTCTGAATGCCTAGTTTTGCCTCTTCTATAGTCAATTCTCTAACTCGTTCAGTGTCCGAATCTATGTTTTTAGTCCATCCACAAAATGTTCGGTAGACGTGCTTATTATCAAATTTCTCAGTAAACAACAAAGGTCTTTATCTTACCATGAGAAGTTCATTACAATCAAAATACCACTTCTTAGAAAATACAAATTCAATTTCATTCTTTTTTTTATCTCAGAATTCCTAGTATTGCCCTTTTCTTTAGACCATTCTCTAACGCGTTCAGTATCCGAATCCGGGTTTTTAATCCATCCAATAAGAATCTTCTGTAGATGTGCTTATCATCAAATTTCTCAGCAAACAACAAAGGTTATCACGAGCAGTACATTGCAAGCAAAATGCAACTTATTAGAAAATAGAAATTCAGTTTTATTCTTTTTTTTATTTTGAAATTCCTAGTATTTTCCTTTTCTCTTGCCCAATCTTTAACAAGTTCAGTATTCGAATCCATGCTTTTAATCCATCTATAAGAATCTTCTGCATACGGGCTTATTATCAAATTTTTCAGGGAACAACAAATGTCTTTATCTTATCACGATCGCATCACTACATTGCAATCAAAATGCCACTTATGAGGAAATACAAATTCAATTTCAATCTTTTTTATTTCGCAATTCCCAGTCTTGTCTTTTCTTTATTCCGTTCTCTTACACGCTCAGAGTCCGAATCTATGTTTTTAGTCCATTCATAAGAATCTTCTGTAGACGTGCTTATTGTCAAATTTCTCAGCAAACAGCAGAGTTCTTTATCTTATCACGAACAAAAGATTACAAATGCCACTTATTAGTAAATACAAATGCCACTTATTAGTAAATACAAATGCCACTTATTAGTAAATACAAATTCAATTTGATTCTTTTTTTATTTTGCAATTATTCCCTTTTCTTTAAAGGATTGTTTTTGAGAAAGAATTTATTTCATGTAAAATAAAAATGTAATTACATACGAAATGATTGAATTTTCAGGAAGTAATCGAGACACTTGCAATTGGGGAAAAACTCTCTTGAAATGAAGGAAAAAATAATAATTAAATCTTCTTGCTTTTCCGTAACAAAATATTGGGAAATAATCTCAGGGATTGATCTTTTATTATAATAATAAATTAAAATAAATAATTATTATTTATTTTTATTTATCTTTTCTTCTATTTTTTTGGAAAAAAATATACTAGTTATATAACAAATGTTCCAATTTTTAAAAAAAGAGTCAATGAAATGATATATTTTGGTTTCATAGATGTTTCTTCAACCATTTTTATAATAATTGTGTATTAGAAATGCAATATCTAAAGCACTATGTTACATCATAATAATAATAAACCTAATAATATATTACAAAAAGGTATTTTTCAATTCTAACTATTAGTTCACATTCTCCCTATATGTATAATTTTCAATTGTTAATGAAATACTTTTTATTAATCTGCTTAAGTTCAAATAAACTAGTTGTTTTAAACAAGTAATGGATGTAATGTGATGTTAATACAATTTTCACAAATATTAATTCATAATTTTTTTATAAAATAATAAAAAAACGAGCTCTCTCGCCAAAAATGTTCCTTTCCCCACAGGCAAATAAGTAACGAATTCAGTTCGTTTTTTACAAACGCTAATCAGGTTAGGCTTAACATGTTTTCGGCCGATTATTTCAAACGATTCTGTTTATTTTCTTAGTGTTTGATGCATTTAAAATCAAACATTGTTAATGAATCGATATTTCGGATTCATTTTGAAATACTGTCAAATTAGAATAAATACATGTATGTAAAATTAAAATTTTATAATCTGAATTGCGTTACCACAACTGGCGTAGACAATTTAAGCATTTTAATTGCCTTAATTGGCGTTGAAAATTTAATGGCAATTGTGTGTGTTCTAATTATGTGAAATTCAATGCCAATTGAGTATGTTCTGCTTGTGTTCTGATTTATTTTCGAAAGATAAGAACTTGATTTTGTTTCGGCCAAGCATAATTTTTTGATTAATTATTTATATTAAGTGGATTATTTAATAAAAAGTAACTAAAATGTTTTTTTGTTAACCTAAGTAGGAATCGACTTTAAATTTTTTATATTACTTTTTAATGTAATTTTATGGCTTCGTAGTAATAATTAGGCTTTAGAATAAAAGTACAGCTGTTTTAAGTAAAACTAATTGCATTTATAAATTGTTTAAAGAACAACAAAGTTTCAAAATTAAATCTCCACAAGTCAAAGTCGCATGAGACTTAAATTTATCTTGCGCAACCTTTAAGATTCCACGTTTAAGTCGAGTTAACAGTAACGAGTAAGTTAAACATTTCTTTGAGCTCGTCTTTAGCCTTCTTGATAATGATTCACGTCGGAATAAGAAGCTTAGCGAAGGAAAGGTAATTAATTTTCGTTTTGGTAGACATTTTGAGTTTGATGTTAGGCTAAAGAGATTCACTACAGAAGTAATTTTTTTTTCAGCTTAATGTTCCATTTTATGAGCTTTCCTTTTTTGTTCAACGTTTGCTTAAAAGTTTTACCTAATTAACAGCAGATGTTGGAAAATTTCAAATCATTTCAATCTAGTGCTTTCTTTTTTTGTTTAATTTTTGAACTGCACTTTAAATGGAGAAGGTGTATTAGTTGATGCTCACATCCTTTGTAAATAAATGCTCTATGTTTCATCATCATGTCAGAATATGATATTGTTTTTGAGATGAGGTTTTCCAAAAATCCGTAGGCGAAAGATAAAAATTTTATTGTCTGCAAGAGCATCTCAAAAAGTCACCTTTCAATAATGTGATGCCATCACATTTACAAAAGCTTACTATTCAGAAAAGAAAAGAAAGAAAGATTAAGAAAAAAAAGTTAGCGACTACAGCAAATAAAATCTCTTAAAATGTCATTCAGAGCACTTCGTTGTTACTTAAGGCACTTGTTAATGGACAAGCCCCACTGATTAAAGCATCAGTAGATTAAAGCCTAATGAGCGTCTCTTGTTTTCGAAGTAGCTCCCACTAGGGCCAAGAGTACGAGTTAGCTACACACTCATCACACTGTCGCTTTCACAGCCCCTTTTTAGAGGGGGGACACAGTCACACATCTCACAGATAGCACACAGAAGAACAACCATGCCCGAACCGGGACTGCCAGAACACGAGAAAGACGCGCTTCCTCTGAGCCAGAGAACCGGATTTTGAGCACGTGATTATATGAAATCAAACAAGTAGGAAAGCGATATTTTTTTAACAATAAATGCGGGACAAATTTTTTGGAACGTTTGCAATACTAAAGTGACTCATTCGATGAAACCATTAAAATGAATAAAAATATAATTGAACTTGCACGAGCACGAGGTGCTTGGCCGTTCAAGAAACGATGTTCTGACATGATACATTGAAATAAGCATAGCAAATTTCATTTTAATCTTCATATAATTATATAATTCTACATATATATATTACTACTAAATATATTAATTTTACGTATATTTATATAAATAAAGGAATTTCTGCTTACTTTATTTTCAACTAAATAAGCATTTATTGATTTGGTAACTTATGAATATTTCTTTCACCACCTAATCGTATTAAGCAGGGTTCACACGAACCCAAATATTTTAAATTTCTGTTGTACCTAATCCTAAAACAAATCGTACTGTCATCTTTAAAAAATTCGAATTCTGTATTTTCAGATTTCCTTCATTTTAGACTCTCCAAGTACAGATACACATTTTTAGAATAATTTCAGTCTGACTGTGATAAAAAAATTCAAAAATATTTGGAAGTACAAGAAGGAAATTTCCTGCATGATCTTAACAAAAAATTTGGAATTCTTGATAATTTGAATTTGATTGATAATAAATGAAATTCAGTATCGTATACTTTAGTCCTGCCATTTTTTTCTCCCCCAAAATTAGATAAATGATTTCCAAAAATCAAATAATCAGTTTAAATGCCTTTTGTTATGCCCCTTGAGTTTGTCAATCCTATCAATATTAACAATTATTCCCTTGAATGGGGCTGTACCATTTGAAGGTCACGATACAAACCTGCGACGCTATGACCAGTAGCTGAGTAACATGAACATAATACAAAAATTGACTTCGGTATCGTAGATGTTATCTGGCTTATGAAACTAGCGCCACAGTACTCCCCCACCAGTGAGTCGGCGGAGAGGCTAACGATTTTTATAGCGCCAAGCGTTATGGTGTGTTGCTGCTTGCTTGCGTCAAGTGGGCCTGACGATTTTGCTTTTTTTGCGTCAAGTGTGTCTGATGAGTTTGCTCTACTTGCTTACGTGAAGTGGGGTTGGAGGCTTTGTTTTCTTCCGTCAAGTGAGTTTGAAGACTTTGTTTGTTTTTATTTCTGGTAGATGGCGCCACGACTGTTGCAGGAGGTTGTGTTGCCAAGTTCACCAATACGAATCTGAAGGTCGCGATACGAACCTGAAACGCAAATGCCAGTAGCCTAGCAACATGGCCATAATACAAGAATCGACTTCGGTATCGCAGATGTTATCCGGCTTATGAAGCTAGCACCACAGTAGCCAGATAAGGCTTATAAGTCTAACGTCACAGTGCCAAAGTGAAGATATTTTTATTTTAATATAATCAATATTATTCCTTTATTTCATAAGGGTTATGCAAACATATCAACTTTCCGCTATAATTGGAGAAAGATCATTGTGATTGGGAAACAAAATGGCAATACTGATAATATATTTTTCTTGTAATATTGTGGTGATATCTTTCTAAGCCAGATAACTACTCTCGAACTAAGTGACACTTTTGCTCAATGGTTATATTACTCAACTACTAACTTTCAGATTGCGAGTTCGAGCCTAGCGAAATCACTCTGCCGCATTGGTGACCCGGCTACCTAGGATCAGAGGCCTTCGTACGCAGCTTTATTCAGATGTTTTAGCGCCCTCTATAGGCAGCAAAAAGCCGCGAAGCGTATAAAATACAGCAGTTAACACCACCCACAACACACTCCCCATAACGCTTGGCGCAATTGTATCGTTCGTCTAACCGATGATCACTGATGGGAGAGTATGTGGTGATATATTTATAAGACAGATAACAACCTTCGGGCTGAAGTATCACTTTTGCTCAATGGTTATGTTACTCTGCTTCTAACCCTCAGATTGCGAGTTCGGGCTAGAATGATCTGTCTGCCGAAATATACAAAATAAAACAATTATTAATTATTAAGCATTGTTAAGCACGTATCTTAGAGTAATGTATAATGAAAGGCTTACTGTATAAAAAAACTAGCTTAGAATTAATTAATATAACTCAAAATCATATTTTTGTACCACAAAATCTTGAGCCCAAATTTCCTTTTTACGGGTATGCATCCCTACTACACTTATGTCTATAAATTAAGGTTAATTCAAAGTCATTCAGAAATGGAACTCTAAAATGCATATATCACCATGCCTAGGCGTTGTACTGATTGTATTGTCTCATCTGGGCAACAAGCATACTATATATTAATCTCATATCAACCATGTAATATTGATTTTTGTAAATAGTTTTTTTTTTCTTTTTTTGTAATTTTCTAAAGGAAATAAAATATCGCATTTTTTTAATAATATCAAACATATGGCGTTTCTTTTGTACTTTACCTTTTGTTTAACAAATAGGCTTTACAAATAAGTCACATTTTTGTGCTCGTGACTTTTTCTTTTCCTGAATTTGCATTATCTTTAATTTATAGTCATGAGTGTATCATCCCTCGTATCTTTTGAAAAATTCGATCGTAGTTTCCGGATGAATGGAACTACAGAAAATTTCATTTCATATCTTATATTACGAGCATCGAAATAACAAATTGAGTCGCTTGATCAAACTTCTTTTTTGCATCTCGTGCTTCTTGCTTTTGATACTTTAAATGTTCCTGCCAGGGCTTATGTCTTTTCTTTGCAATTTGCATATCTTCCTTAAATAGTACTAATAAAATATATTGACTTATAGCATGACTTGAAAGGAAGTGTGTATTATGCTGAGCACGTAAATTAAGTTAAAGAATTAATAAATATATATTTTAATACCAGAAAGAAAATATCACGAACTAATTGAGGTAAGATTTCTCGGTCAACTTACCCAGATTGGAAGCTTTTAACTTTGATTAAGTTTAAATTTTGGATTGAGATTTGTACCGATTGAAGGTCGCGATACGAATTTGCGACGCTAGGGGCAATAGCCGAGTAACATGATAATAATAAAAATGTCGACTTCGGTATCGTAGATGTAATCTGGCTTACGAAGCTAGCTCCACAGTATTCCCCCACCAGTGAGTCGGCGGTGAGGCTAACGATTTTTATAGCTCCAAGCGTTATGGCGAGTTGTTTCTTGTTTATTTTTAATCAAGTGAGTCTGAAGAATTGTGTTTTTTCTTGCTTAACTGAAGTGGGACTTTGCTTAACTTGCTTGCTTACGTCAAGTGAGTCTGACGATTTTGCTACGGGTAGATGGACCTCTTCCTCCATCAGGAAGTTGCGTGTTCATATCTCTTCTGGGTCACCAATGTACCGATTGAAGGTCGCGATATGAACCTGCGACGTTAGGACCAGTAAAGTAACATGACCATAATACAAAAGTTGACTTCGGTATCGTAGATGTTATTTAGCTAATGAAGTTAGCGACACAGATTATTATACGTATATTGTCGAAGATGGTCATAAGAATAAGATAATTAATTGATAAAGAATAATTAAATATAACTCCTTCTAAGAGGCTACATCTTTTATTGTAAATCTTGAACATTGTATCTCATTAGTCAAAATTCACAAATATTATTCTAGAAGCAACGATATTGTAGCAATGTCTTCACTATGTGTATATTCTGTTTCTAGTAATGTGGAGGTTTAGCAGTATCATAGCATTATGTTAAGTAATATGATCATACCGGGTGTTTCAAAAATGACCGGTATATTTGAAAAAGCGATAGAAACTAAACGGGCAGAGATAGAAATACACCGTATGTTGCAAATATGATTGGGACAACTGTAATCTCTCAGCCAAATAAATTTGCCACATTAGTTAAAATTTTCAACAACAGATGGCGCTGCAATCAAAAAAATTTAACTACGATATATCCCAAATATTCACCAAGAGCATCAATAACATGACGTAGTATTAGAATGAAATGTTCATGAAATGGCCGTGTAAACGTTTCAGGTGGGATGGCTTCATATGCAAAACAGATGTATTGTTCCAGTTGTTCAATTGTTTCTTCCCTTTAAAGTATCGCTTTTCGGTCCTTTGGTTGCATTAAACTTCCGTTTAAAGCTCCGTCTTGTTGCAACAACACTGTGTTCTTGGAGGATGAATTCCAACACCTAAAAAATCCTCTGTTCTAAGGAATAAGCTTTTTTTCACAGCAAACCTGCAATCTCTGGGCAGCACACATTTTCAAATTACTAGTAGCGCCATCTGTTGTTGTAAATTAGAACTAATTTCGCAAGCTTGTTTGATTGATAATTTACTGTTGGCCAATGCAAATTGCAACAAACGGTGCATTTCTATTGCTGACCGTTTAGTTTTTATTGGTTTTTCAAATATACCGGTTATTTTTGAAACACCCTGTAAACAAGCCATTTTTTATCTCATTCCTCTTCAACTTTCCGCGGTTTTCCTTAAACCGGAAAAAATGAACGCTTACTTTTTAAGTTGGTTTGTTTAGTAGATTTGTTAAATCATGCATTTTGAATTAGAATGGCAGAATTTAGAAAGCTGATGGAGGTAAAAAAAATATTTTTTAGTATGCTAGTCCATTTTAAGTCATTTTACTCATTGAATTAAAAAAAATTGAAAATGCTTACGTTATGAGGATTTTTTTATACTGGGACTGCAATTAATTTTCTTTAAAAAGTAATAGTCACACAGCATCTTTGTTCAATTAACGAATTAAAAAAATATTTTAATAAATTTAAATCTTTCTTTTCCTTTCTTTCTTTTATTTTGTAAATATTTAATTCATGATGATTTAAAAATCAATTTTCCTTTCAAACGAACCAATAATTTTCTTATCTAAAACCACTTTGATAATTATTAAAAATATCTTTGATTATTCCGATGACACGGTAAACAAAGCATATCATCTGATTACAATGGAAATTCCAATTTTTTAATTATCTATGATTTAATCTTTGTTCTAAAAACTAGAAAAAAATATTCATGTTTTAATTAAAAATCATAATAGTGTAAAAAGAGAAAATTAAAGACGCTAATGCAGAGATTAAAGCTCACTTCCAAACGATATTTTTTTCTATTAGAAAGAGCGAAAAATAATTGGCTTTGCCCGAAGCAATGATTGCAAAATTTGTGCTGAATAGATTTTAAAAAAATGATTTGACTATGCATTTCTTTCTTTTCAAAGAAGGGTTTTCTTTTAAAATAAATCTCCGCATAAAGAAGCATAGTGATGGCCTAAATGTGATTTCAATAAATTATTGAATAATCATCCAAAAAAGGAATTATTTCAGGTAAATAATGCAAAAAAAGGAAAGTTTATTTCAAAGATTTGCTTATTTTAAAGTGAATAAATATCAGAAAAAATCATAATGTATTTTTTCTATCTTCTTTTTAGTTACAAATAAGTATTAGACAAAAAAAAAACTTTCTTTTCCATAATATTATGAAAATGATATGTCCTAAAGTTGATATGACAAGCAATATAATTCAAAGAGACCAAACTATTCATAAATATGTTCTTTTTAATATCAATTATTATCTTGGGAGAATATTTAAAGATTCTAACAAGAATTGTTATTAATTAAAGAATAAAATAAATTTTTGGAATTTTCAGACAATAATATTGTAAAATATACTAAACCGGGTTTTTATTCTTACTCCGGATGCAATTATAAAATTTGGCGATTTTTTTTTGCATGAAATGTTGATTACTTACCGTATAGTAGTTACATTAATTGCTTTTTCTGATGCGTAGTTGTGTTCTTTTTTCCCATTTCATTTGCCATTCTATATTTCATTCAATAATTTTCCAAATTTAGATAAGTTGACCCCCTTTTTATTTTACCATGTTTCTTTGTGTAAATGTCCACGATTTTAATACGATACGCAGTGAAAAAGAAAAATTCAGGGACGCCAAAATGGCAAGTTATAGCCAAGCATGGAAGGCTTGAATCTATCTCATGAAATTGTGGCAAACATAAATCAATCCCTGCTCATGCCCACATGCCGTCTTATAACTGTATCTATAACTGTAAACCTGACATTACTATTTCCTGATACAGAAATATATAATATATTATCCGATGACATCATTTTATTTCCTTGATGATGGTAATTTCTAAAAATATTTACAAACATATTTTTTATAATAATCAGCTTTGTAATGAAGCTCGGTTTTCGTCATTTAAAGAAATGTTTAATTTCTTGTTTTTTTTATTTTTTTTTTATTTTAATTTTAAAAATGTAAATACGATGACTATTTTCATGTAAATTTTGAAGATTTCCTATTAAAGCACACTTTCTATAAGATTTTAAAATACTTTACTTTAAAAAATTTTCGCCAATGGTAAATTTCAAATGCATTGAAAATATTTGATTTTTTAACTATTGCAATATGTATTGCATATTTCCCAATTATAAAAATTATAATAAATGTATATTAAAATACTATTTGAGGTATAATTCGCATTGTATGCTTAATATGAAAAGTCGCTCACATCTGAATTGGATTGTAATTTTTTATTTAATTTTTCTATTCTGTTATAAATTACCTTTATATATATATATATATATACACTGAAGTGACAAAAGTCATGGGATAGCAATATGCAAATATACAGATGGCAGTAGTATCGCAGCAAAAAAGTATAAATGCGCAGTTCGTTTTCCAGAGCTTTCATTTGTGTTCACGTTATTCATGTGAACTGGGTTTTCGTGATTTATGGCGGCACGACGAGAATTAACATACTTTGAACGTGGAATGTTAGTTGAAGCTAGACGCATGGGTCATTCCATTGCAGATATCGTTAGTGAATTCAACATTCCGAGATCCACAGTATCAAGAGTGTGCCGAAAATAATAAATTTCAGGCATCCCATCCCATCATGGACAGAGCAGTGGGCGACTACCTGCACTTAACGACCGAAACCGCCGACGTCTGTGTAGAATGGTCAATGTTCATAGGCACGCAACACTTCGTCAAATAACTGCAGGAATCAATGTGGGACGTACGAGGGACGTGTCCGATAGGACTGTGCGACGAAATTTGTCTT
The DNA here is from genome assembly GCA_026289955.1 of Argiope argentata. Lineage (NCBI taxonomy): Eukaryota > Metazoa > Arthropoda > Arachnida > Araneae > Araneidae > Argiope > Argiope argentata. The sequence continues at coordinate 2,897,529 of JAOUZG010000678.1, read as the reverse complement.
CCTTGGGCTATGAGAGCAGAAGACCGACTCGAGTGTCTTTACTGACATAACACCTCTCCATGCCCCTGCGACTATAAGGCAGCACCACATCGCCTGAAGCGACTCTCCTGGGCTCGTGAGCATATCGACTGGTCCCTAGACCAGTGGAAAACCGTGGCGTGGTCAGATGAGTCACGATTTCAGTTGTTACGAGCTGATGGTAGAGTTCGAGTATGGCGCAGACCCCACGAAGCCATGGACCAAACTATCAGCAAGGCACTGCTCAAGCTGTTGGTGGCTGCATAATGGTGTGGGCTGTTTTTACATGGCGTGGACTCGGTCCTCTGGGGCAACTGAACCGATCATTGACTGGAAATGGTTATGTTCAACTGCTTGCAGATCACTTGCAGCCATTCATGGACTTCACGTACCTACACAACGATGGGGGTTTTATGGATGACAATGCGCCATGTCACCGAGCCGGAACTGTTCGCGATTGGTTTGAAGAACATTCCGGGCAATTCCAGCGTATGATCTGGCCACCTAGATTGCCCGATATGATTCCCATCGAGCATTTATGGGACATCATCGAAAGGTCCGTTCGTGCCCAAACTCCTGCACCGTCCACACTTTCACAATTATGGACGTCTATACAGACAGCATGGCTCAATATTCCTGCAGAGGACTTCCAACGACTTGTGGACTCCATGACACGTCGAGTTGTTGCCCTTCGCCGGGCAAAAGGAGGACCGACACGATATTAGCAGTCATCCCATGACTTTTGTCACTTCAGTGTATATATATATATATATACACTGAAGTGACAA
>JAOUZG010000678.1:2883627-2893627 GCA_026289955.1 Argiope argentata | reverse complement strand
GCTCACACACGTCACAAACCCTTTTTACGAGGCAGACTTCCCTAATTTATTTCATTTATTCAACCACAGATCGCAATTTAGATCTGAAACAGAGAGCGATCACCTCGGACCCAGTAACCTCAGTGATATTTTTCTCGATATGGAGGACTTTAGAACTACGCCAGATTTAACGTGCACCAGCCACCACACGCACAAAGAGGCTTCGGTTGGCGGGTTCGAACTCGCAGCCCAAGGGATGGGAATCCAATGCCCTAAAAAATAGGCTATCCCGGTCTTATGCGAACCTCTAAAATATTGTATTTGCTATATTTTGTTGCAAAACAGTTTTCTTAATGAAACTGTATGAATTATGTTTCTGTACTCACTTTTTAAAAAGGTTTATTAATTTTTAAATTTGTGTAATTTGAATTATAATGCTAAATTTTAAAAAGTATTTGATGACTTTTTAAATATTAAAATCGTTTTTTTAAAAATCACAGACAAATAAAAATTTACCGCCTATTTTTCATTAAAATTTGACGCAAAACTTTTTTTAACAATTTCAGGAGTTTTTCCAAGAACAAACCAAGTCATTTCTTCCTTTAAAGTGGTTTTGTAAATGGTTTAATTCTCAACAAGAAATTGAAAAAGAGAAATTTTTTCATTTTTTTGCTTATGTGATTCTAGTATATAAAAAAGGAATAAAAATACAATTTAATTTTTGGTACATGAAATAGATAGTTAATTTCTTAAATTGTTTTCAAACATTTGAATAAAATCTTTTATTAACCTCCAAACTCTCTTAACTTTAAACCTCTTTTTTAATTAAGAAAAAAATGCATGTTATGTATACTGAATGGTTATCAATGTATTCAGTTAGGTTTTTTAGGTATTAAATCTAAGATAAATTGAATTTGGTAATATTGCTCTGAAGATACAATATGTATAATATTAAATAAAATTCACAATATTGTATAATATAGTTGAATATCGAATATTATAATGTCACATAACATATGATATTGCGCTTTATTCTAAGCTTATTGAGTATTATGACTCTTGCTTCGAAACTTTGGAAATTGGCTTTCATAATTGTGTTTAATTATAAATTTCACTATTAAAAAATTTAAAATAAAAAACTTACTGAAAAATTATTTAAACTCTGTTTAATAAAATTAGATTAAATTTATTGCTTAAAAGATCAGCTTAATTTTTAGTCTTAAAACATTGTACGACTAAGTGACTATGTTTATCCTTTTGAGAGCCAACGTCTTGGCAGAGGGGTAATGCCTCTTTCCCGTGTCTAGGTATTTTGGTTTCGAGTCCCGATTGGTGCATGATAGCTGTTTTACTCTATCTGCGATATATGTGAATGTATTTTCTGGTTAAAAAGGGGGCAGCGCAATCAAATGTGATGCGTGAATAGCTAGGACGTACTCTTGACGCTAGATGGCGCTACTTAAAACATGAGACGCACCCTCGGCTTAAAATTGATTTCTGAATTAGAAAGCTTTCCCATGAAAGTTCTATTAGTAATAACAACAACGTCCTTAAATGACGAACTTTTAGGTTTGAAGCTACAGGAATTAAATGCTTATTATAATGTCGTAATATGATGTTATTTTGGGAATGAGGTCAGTCGCATCAACAAAAATCCGTAGGCAAAAAATTGAAATTTTATTATCTGCACGAGCACCTCAAAAAAATCAGCTTTTAATAAAGTGTTGCCATTGCATTTATAAAAGCTCAGATGAAAAAAAAATGTTAATGACTACGGCAAATAAAACCTAGAAAAATGTCATTTTGAGCGCATATTTATGTGAAATGAAATGCAACAACCTAAAATATTCTGTTACAAAAATTAGTTTTCTAAACCATATTTTATAATTAAATAAATAATTATCTATTTGAATAATTTACTATATTTTCATTTGTTATCATGTTCGGAACATAATGTCGTTTTTGGTATGAGGTTTTTCGCATTAGCAAAAATCCGTGGGCTAAAAATAAAAACTTTATTACCTGTACGAGTATCTCTAAAAAAATCAGCATTTAATAACGTGTTGCCATAGTATTTACAAAAGCTGGGATTAAAAAAATAAGTTAATGACTTCAGCAAATAAAGCCTAGAAAAATGTTATTTTGATTGCGTGATTGTATGATTGTAAACAATAAATTCAAGATAAAGTTTTTTAGTTCGTTTGCAATACTAAAGAGACTCCTTCAATGAAACAATTGAAATGAATAAAAAAATATAATTTAATTTGCACGATCACGTGGTGCTTGATCGTTCAAGAAATTATGTTATGACTTGATACATTAAAATATGCATAGCAGGTTTCATTTTAATCCTTTTATTTAATGTATTTTCTTTAGTTAAAACGTGCAATGTATGTAAAGCAAGATAAATAGCAATGTATTCCTATTTCATATTACTTTTAAGACATTTGCAATGTTTCCGCATATTATACTAACAATCAATAAATATACTAACAATAAATCCATAAATGTACCTTTTATACAAACAAGCAATCCCTATTTTGCAAACAATCCCTAATTGTTTCAAAATTATAGGTTTCTGTACGACAATAAAAAAATTGTTGGAGCGTGACACAGAACCTCGACTTCAGTTTCATTCAAAGCAAATCAACATTAGCGTGAGTACAATTTGGAGGCAGAAATAAGTATTTTTTTTTAATATCAGAAAGAATGTAAAAGATCTTAATGCTAACATCAGTTTTTTAAAAGGATTTTTAAATCTTTGCAACATAATAAAAATATTTCCTTTAATTATTAACTTTAAATTCCCTCAATATAAACTCAACACATTTGGCAGGCTTCTTTTAAATTATACATCATTTTTTAAGACATTACGATATATTATAAATATAAAGGATCATCTTTCAAAATGTATTTACTTAGAAAACACTGTCCACCAAATATTTTCTCTAAAACTCATAACGAAAAATATATATATATTCAGAGATATTCTCTCGAATGCTATAAAAAGAGATACAAAATAAAAGCATGGATAGCCAAAAATTTTAGCAGAAATGCCAGAAGGCAAAACAATACTTCGAGACGTTTTTCCCTCAAAAAACCTTAAAAGTCAAATAAAACTTGTTTGCATTCGTATGGACGCTCGATGCTTTGTTATGAATGAAAAAAAAAAATATTTGACCAGTGAACAAGGTCAGAAGCTAAAAAGGACAAAGTTCGGAAAACAGAGAAATCGCCCTAAAATATTGTAAATAAAACTATCTGGAAGACTAAGCTCTTCTGGTCAATTTATTTATTTATTTCGTAAAATCTTTTTTCTTTCCCTTGAAAATATTTAGATACGAATCATATATTGAGTACATTTTATTAGAAACAATCTGTTATAATATAGCATTTCTTTTACAGGTTATCTATTATTATTTATTCATTTGAACTTACACTAAGATTTACAATGAGGAAATCGGTTCCAAGATGAGGCTATATGACAGTGTCAGCATGAGAGGAGATAGAAATAAATATATTAAAATGAAATCTGCTATCCATATTTCAATGTATCATGTCGGAACATCATTTCTTGAACGGCCAAGCACCACGTGCTCGTGCAAGTTGAATTATATTTTTATTCATTTTAATCGTTTCATCGAATGAGTCACTTTAGTATTGCAAACGATCCCAAAAAATTTGTCTCGCATTGATTGTTTGAAAAAATATCACATTTCCTACTTATTTCATTTCACATAATCCCGTGCTCACAATGACATTTTTCTGGGTTGTATTTGCGGTAGTCATCGACTTATTTTTTTTAAGTCAGAGCTTTTGTAAATGTAATTGGCAACGCGTTATTAAAAGCTAATTTTTTAAGAAGCTCATGCGAATAATAAACTTTCAATTTTTCACCTACGGTTTTTCTTATTTTCCGCCTTCGGATTTTTGTAGACGCCACAAACCTCATTTCCCAAAATAACATCATGTTCTGACATAATATAAGTTCTAAGTGTTATAAAAAAAATGTGTTGCGAATGCAAAATCTCATTTTCTCAGAGAAGATACCTATATAGATGGGCTTAAAATGTAAAAATATTAAAAATTGTTATTGTTATTAACGGCATTTTTTCAAGTGCGCTGATAGAAGTGATTTAAACTGATTGAGAGTCTCTCGTTTTTCTGAAGCGCCATCTAGGCTCAACAGTACGACTTGGCTACACACACGTCTACACACACGAATGAGTTTTTCTGGAGTCAACAAGAATCCGTAAGCAAAAAAAAAAATTATCTGCACGACCTTTTAAAAAAACTGCTTTTAATAACGCTTTGCCATCACCTATACACAAGCTTTGATTTAAAAAAATATGTTAATAACTACAGCCAATAAAACCTAGAAAAATGTCATTTTGAGCGCGTGATTATATGAAATAAAACAAATAGGAAATGGGATATTTTTTTAAACAATAAAGTCGAGAGAAAGCTTTTTTGTGTCGTTGGCAATACTAAAGTGACTCATTCGATGAAACGATTAAAAGGAATAAAAATATAATTTAACTCGCACGAGCACGTGGTATCTGGCCGTTCAAGAAATGATGTTCTGACACGATACATTGAAATATGCAAAGCAGATTTCATTTTAATCTTTTTATTATTATTATTATTCTGTACATCACATTCAAGAATGTGAAGAAAAAAATAAACATTCGAAAATTATTTATTACGTTGGTTTTCATACATTGTCGAACAAAGAATCCCACAGAATCTTGCCTATAAATACCTGAATGCATTTGTATAAGAATTCCCGATTGCGTAGTATGATGAGTGTCATCTGTTTCTGAAGACTCCACAATGGATACCGGGGGATGGCCCACAATAGCATCCGACAGACGAATTGAAGAACATTCTTTTGTACGTTCTTTTTTACTTTCTAGTACATACAGCTGTCGTTGACAAACGCCGTGGAATTTCGAACAAATAAATATGTTTATATTCAAAACATCAAGTCGTTTTCGAAAGAAGTTTTTCCATTTTGCGAAAAAATGCAGGATAACATATTCAGATTGTCACTTCAGATTTGTATTTTCACAGAAGCAATTTCGTTTAAAAAATATATGGACTTACCTATATGGAGTCACAAAGAATCGATTTAGATGATATTTGCCACCTTTATCTTTACTTATAACAAGGATAAATGCGCGTTCATGTTTACTCAAGAGTGTGTGTGTGTGTGTGTGTGTGTGTGTGTGTGTGTGTGTGTGTGTATATATGTATGTGTGTGTGTGTGTGTGTGTGTATATGTATGTGTGTGTGTGTGTGTGTGTGTGTGTGTGTGTGTGTGTGTGTGTGTGTGTGTGTGTGTGTGTATGTGTGTGTGTGTGTGTGTGTGTGTGTGTGTATGTGTGTGTGTGTGTGTGTGTGTGTGTGTGTGTGTGTGTGTGTGTGTGTGTGCTCTGCGACCGAAGAAAGAGCAATTGGGAAAGATTTTTTTAAATTTTTTTCTAGAATTTTTATTTTATATTAAATTGAATGTTTATATTTTTAGTAATATCTACCAAAAATATTAGAATACAAAAAAAAAAGATTAAAATTAAATCTGCTATGCATACTTCAATATATCATGTCAGAACATCATTTCTTGAACGGCCAAGTACCACGTTCTCTTGCAGGTTAAATTATATAATTATTTATTTTAATTGTTTTATTGAAAGAGTCACTTTAGTATTGCAAACGATCCAAAAAACTTTGTCTGGCATTGATTGTTTTAAAAAATCACATTTCTTACTTATTTCATGTCATATAAACAAGCGCTCAAAATGACATTTATTTAGGTTTTATTTGCTGTAGACGTTAACTTATTTTTATGAATCAAAGCTTTTGTAAATGCGATAGCAAAGCGTTATTAAAAGCTGATTTTTTGAAATGCTTGTGCAAATAATGAAATTTTAATTTTTTGCCTACGGTTTTTTTATTTTTCATCTATGGCTTTTTGTTGATGGCAAAAACTTCATTTCCCAAACACAACAACATGTTCTAACATGATGAAAATTATTTTTATGTCATTGAAAATTTTTTAATTATCTCCTAATAATAATATCCCTTTTTGAACTATAATTTTTGGTGACTAATATACGGTCTAGTTAGAAGGATTTCGTTCAAAATTTTATATGTATACTTTATCTTTACTTTTGATGAAGTTGAAAGCGCTTTTATGTTACTTCTACACAAAACTATTTTACTACCTGAAAAGAATCATTTTATGAAATAGTAAATAATATATTTAAAAAACGAATGTATACTGTGTACTGAAATATAAAAAAAATAGATACAAACGTGTTTCAAATGCTTAAAAGTTAATAATAAAGATTTGAAATTCCCGAATATAGATTTTCATGCAATTCTATCCCCCTGCTTCAATTTCCGCTAAATATCAATCGCAATATTTAATCGGTTCCAGATATTTGATTTCAGTATGCGAAGCACGCCTTTACTTTTACCGCCAAAATTTTGTAAAGGTTGCGTTTTTCGTTTCAAAATTTTAAACATAGTGTTGTTGTTTTTATTTTAACCTCCATAAAATCTTGCTCGAAAATGAGAAGTTCTACTTTATATTCATATCGCATTCTCTGAATTATGTTATCGAACTCCCAAGTAACATTGCACGATTTTGCATGGATTGTATAGCTTTCTTTCTAAAAAACACTTAAAGGAAAAAAACACGCTTTAAAAAAGCTGTCACAAGTCTTACTAAAAGGAAAAGAAACCGTGATCGGAGTTGCATTTTCTCGGGATTTTGCGTCTGAACAACATAAAACAACCTTTTAACCATTGTTTTCTGTGGGGAAATGTACTTTTGTTCTGCTCAGCAAACGAAGTCAGCAATCTAAGCAATAAAGGTTTCTTTTATCGCCAGACACCGCTTCCCTAGAATAAAGGCCTTAAACGGTTATTTTGTTTTCTTTGAAACATTTCAACACTTTCGACTGTTTTTGTAACATTGTCATGGGAAATGGCTCACAATATTGGACAATTTCAGTTCAAAGTAAAAAACAGCACTGAGACCTTCGCCTATAGTTTGATTTCTGAAAAAATCATTCAAAAGCTCTAATAATCTTCATTGGAAACAGGAAGATTTTTGGTAAAATTTTATTAATTCGTTTTAATTATACTGTAACAAGCAACGTTAAGGCATAGTCTCTCGACATTTTTTAACATTGTCATGGGAAACGGCTAACAATATTATAATAATTTTAGTTCTAAGTTTTCCATTGTTGCTTTGATATTCAAAAAGCGAGCGAGCGAGCGCGCGTGCGGGCGTGTGGCCGTATTGATTTGGGCACCCTGGAATCGAGTCCCAGTTCGGACATGGTAGTTTTTTATCCGTTCTATCCATGAGATGCGTAAATCTGTTACTCTCCTGTAAGAAGGATCTGTGCAAGCGATTGTGATGCGTGAGTAGCTAAGACGTACCCTTGACCCAAGTTAGCACTACTTCAAAAAAAAGAGACTCACCCTTGGCTGAAAATCGTTGATTGCGCCCCTAAGCTAGTCCATTGACAAATGGCATCAGAAACAACAACAACAAATGTACCTTTAATTATTCGTCGATTTAGAAGCTAATATTTCAGCCGAATAACAATACGTTTTTTTTTATCACTTCAACATATTGAAGACATCGTTTAATTTAATAATAAAAGTATAATGATATATAGAAACGAAAAATTTCGAAATTGTGTATTTATATTGTGTGTAAAAACGAAAATTTTCAATAAAATAATCTAAAACTCAGCTATAAAATAGTCATTTTTTAAATTAAATATTCAGCAGAAACTGGTATTAGAGTATTATATAGCCCTATTTGGCCCCCTTCGGTTAACAGTTTTACTCGCATTTCGTTGGTCATTTTTCACATTTTCATTTCTGGTAATAAATTATTTATTACCAGTAAAAGAAATATTTTATTCGCTAAATTCCTTCAAATCTTTTATTTTTTAATATAAATATCACCCATTCTAAAAAATTAAGTAGAATAAATATTTTGTCTTCAAATAAAATTATATGTTTTCCTATCAATTCTATTAGTTTTTTATTTTCTTGTACTTTAGGAAATAGTTTTCGTAAAACTTTTTATAGTCTTAACTAATATTAAGAAAAGAAAGTAGACGACAAATTTTCCCACACCGTTAACCCTTTCAACGCTTGAAACGAGAAATCTCGTCTTTCAGATGCTTCAAGTAATAGGTTTCTGTGTACTAAAATTTGTATCTTATGTCAGTTAAGATAGGTTGAACTTCCTAATACCTATCTCAAGAATATTTTTACTTTTTTTCAATTTTTTTATTTGTATAAAAAATGTCAACAGCCGGAAGAATTGATATTGGTCTTTGTCTTTTCGGTAGCGTTGAAAGTGTTAAATTTGAGAACGACATCCAAAAACGTCTGTTACCAAAGAACATCTCCCACGCCAATATCGAATCATTCAATAGAAGTTTATTGAATAAAATTGATAAAAAGAATAAACAGAGAGACGTTTTCTTTCTATATATTCCGATTTTGTCAACAGAAGTAAATTCTTTATTGACCGAGTTAACTCTACATATGGCAGAGATTTAGTAGAGTAATCTAATAGAACTCATTGTGGAAGAGCAAACAATGATCACAGAAGAAAAATGGAAAATGTTTGAAGTTGTATGCCATGGGAAATGATCTTCTATAGTAAAGATAAAAGGATAGATTAAGCAAACAGAAAAATTCATCCCACTGAATATATTTTCTGTTCCTCTTATTTTAAGTCCGTTTCTGTTGTCGCATTTGTGAAATGTATATAGAAATTTGAAATAAGCGACCTCGTTTTCTTTTTTAGTATTTTATATCAAAAAGAAAACCTCTGTAATGTCGAAGAATTCAAACTCTAAATTTTGACAAATTTACATATCTCCTTAACCCTTTCAAGGGCCATTACAAGTATGCTTCCCACCAAATTTATCAATATTCGAATAATGTTACAGAGATTGCGATAAATTCTGATGCATTTTTCAATAAGACAGAAACTTAAATGCTTCAATCCATTATCTCACACAAAATTTCGTGTTTTGATTTTCTGCTTACTTATTAATTAATAAAATTAATTAATCAATCAAATTATACTTATTTAATTAGTTAAATGAACACATTTCTTACGTTAATCGCAATCTTAAAAATATTTTAATATATCATGACTAGAAAAAAATGACCCTTTAAAGGGTAAAACCGAAAAGTATGTTTTCGGAACAATGCATGTTTATTTTTTTCCGTCTATTTGTCTACTTAAATCTGTTTAGTTATATTAATGTCCAGTTGTAAAGCAATACTAGGACGATTTTGGGACGGATCTCGCAATTTTGAACTGCGCTCAGATGACGAGGACGACACCTAAAACTGGCTCTTCCCTCTCCTTACCACAAAAGTCGAAGGGCTTTTGGCCCTGACTAATTTAATGTGCAACAGACCCCCTTACACGAAGATTCTTTGATGGAATGATGTCTTGAATCTGAAACCCCGGGGCACTCGAACCAAGATCTTACAACTAAACCACCCCTGCCCTTTCTACCTAAGAACTTGATAGCACTAAAAGTAAATATGATTGCACTTTAATCTACACAATGATATTTGATATAGTATATTTTTTAAAGATATCGATGCCCTGGAACAGAGGTAGCGTGTCTTCCCAGTGTTTGGCGTCCCTGTTCGGGCATGGTGGCTCTTCCTCAGTTCAATCTGAAAACCCAGGCCGACCCATTCCAACCAGAAAGGTTTTAAGAAACAAAAGATCAACTAGGAATAACAATCAACAGCACCCCAGGGGACCCCCGGGCCAGCCTGCCCTGGGATTAATTAAAAATCACAATCTTTACAAGCATTGCCAATGACAGTGGTAGAAATTAGTTACATAGTTGTGTCACAAAGCTCACTCACAATGTGAGGAGAAAGAAATATTAAGTTAACCTGTTCGGGCATGGTGGCTCTTCCTCAGTTCTATCTGAAAACCCAGGCCGACCCA
>JAOUZG010000678.1:2849104-2860570 GCA_026289955.1 Argiope argentata | reverse complement strand
GTTATATAGTCAGAATTGTTAAATAATCAGAATTGTTTTCATAATTGCTATATAGTCATAATTGTTAAATAATCAGAATTGTTTTCATAATTGCTATAAAGTCAGGACTTTTAAATAGTCAGAATTGTTTTCATAATTGTATATAGTCGTAATTGTTGTTATAATTGTTGTGAAATCATAATAGTTGGTATAATTGTTGTTATAATTGTTATAAAATCATAATTGTTTGTATAATGGTTGTAAAATCATTATTATTGTTATAATTGTTATAAAATAGTAATTGTTGTTATAGTCAAAGTCAGAAAATACTTGTTATAATGATAGCAAAATAATGAATATTAAAGAAAAGACAACTAAACACATAGATTACAACTTTCTTAAAATGTTAACAAATTCTTCAAAAATTTTGCGTTTGTGTTAAATACTTGGATAACGTTTTTTTAAATAATAAACTGATTATATTTATCAATATTATAAATTTATTTTAATAAGAAATCTTAGAAATACTCATTGGAGTTCTCAACCTTACAATACCAAGAGTTCTCCAAGCGTTTTATCACTTCATTCTTTCTAGAATATTTTTTAGTTCAAAGCGGGTCTCATCACCGAAATTATTGATTTCAGCGAAGAAGTTTCCTCGCTCCTAGAATAGTTTTACTTTTCATCTATCGAAGTGAAACGATTAATTGTTTACAAATCGTTTCCAGATACAGTGACTTAGATTCAAACCGCATCTCAAAAGGCGAAAAATTAAGACAGAATGATTGACACCATTAATAGCAAAGTATAAAGCAAACCTGCATAAATAAATGGTGATGGGATGTTCGGTTGGCAAAAGAACTAAAGCAGTAAACATTCAAAGTGAAAATATTTCATACTACTTAACACATGAAAGGAAAAATCCAACCCTATAAGCGTTTACATAATAAAATATTTTAATGGTCTTCCTGAATTTTGAACTGAAATGTTTAAACATGCATTACTGTGAAAATCATGAACAATCTCGTTTAAAATGAGAATTCAAAAGATTCGATTACTAATAGATATTATTATAGAAATTTTTAAGTAAACTGTGAATATCTAATATTTTCACTACTCATCATTATTAATTCATCATAATAAAAAAATTTATTTCAGAATATTAATAAAGAAAATATGGATCGTATCATTAATTTAACAAGTTTTTATCATGTCAGAACATGATGTTGTTTTGGGGGTGAGATTTTTGCCGTCAGCAAAAATCCGTAGACAAAGAATAAAAATTTTATTATCTGCACGAGCATCTCAAAAAATCAGTTTTTAATAACGCGTTGCCATCACATTTACAAAAGCTCTGATTAAAAAATATAAGTTCATTATTACAGCCAATAAAACCTAGAAAAATGTCACTCTGAGCACATGATTGTGTGAAATAAAACAAATAGGAAATGCGATATTTTTTTAAACAATCAATGCGAGATAAAGTTTTTTGTGACCGTTTGCAATACTAGAGTGACTCATTTAATGAAACTATTAAAATGAATAAAAATATAACTTAACTCGCACGATCACGCGGTGCTTGACCGCTCAAGAAATGATGCTTTGACATGATACATTGAAATATGCATAACAGATTTCATTTTAATCTTTATGTAATAAAATAATCTCTGAACAGTTACTCTCCAAGATAGTTTTACAGATATAGCAACAGCTGCTGAATCTATACTGAATCAATTACCTTCTCTTATATCGGCTACAACAATGGTCAATACTTTATGAATTAGTGAAGAAGTTAGCACAAAAAAGTATGAACCTAAGTATTCTAAATTCTTGGTGATAACGACTCGAGTTATAGAATCTGTGCTGAAAATTTTGATGTCCTAACATGGGAATTATGAAATGTGGAATTGATTCTATCTGTCAGTAATTGAATCGAGCTCAAGTGAAAAGCTTGCAAAATCGCTCTAAGTAATGTTGTTTTTAGAGATTCCTATATGAATGATTCATGCTGTAAATATTTAATACGATTTGCTGTTTGTTTAATGCTGTTTCCTGCCACTGATGTTCGAGTGGACGCTTCCGATGTTTTTGCTATGGAAGCGTCCACTCGACTGTTTTGCTATGGAAGCGTTCATGTAATCGAACTCCTTAAATATTACATCATATACATAGTAGACAGGCTGATATTTTTCTGTAACTTTATCTTAAAAACTCAATTTTTCAGCTTCAATTGTTTGCTGAAATAAGTAAATTTCAAACATTGCATATATTTTGTTCTCTCATAAAATACGTTTGAAATCGGTCCCAGGAAAACATTGAAATAAAGCATATTAAAACATATATCAATGTTTGTTACATCCACATTTTGTATCAGAGTTTTGTATTATACTGAAATCTTGTTGCTTATAAATAGTTTTATCTAGAAATTTGTATTATATTCGAAAATCATGTTATAAGACATGAAATCTCATTAGAGAAAGACATAGATTTATTAAATATCTTTTGTCATGCAAAAAAAAAATCAAATGTATATAATTTAATGAATGTAATACTTCACAAGTAAAAATTAAAATATGTTTAGAAACTTTATTGAAAATAACATTTTAACAAATAATACCAAAGATAGAATAAGGTATGAAAGAAATATTAAGTGCCCCATGTGTCTAACGCACTTAACTCTATGAAAATGTGACAAAAATTATAAAGTATTTACAATCCAATCCTTTTGACACAAAAAAAATTAAAAGAGATTAAAAGTCAAATAAAAAATTGATAAAATTGATTAACTATGACAGACAAATACAACACAAGATAGAAAAAAAGGGGAAAGGAATTTTTGGTACTTTTCCACTGGGCTGGCGCAAACGAAAAAAATCGCCAAATATTGTAGAATTCCGCCAAATTTCTTACGGCGATTTTAAAGCCAAAAATAGCTAAATAATGTACAATTACGCCAAATTTCTTTGGCGATTTTTCGCTTGCGCGCATATAACGGAAAAGTATAGAATGTTCTCCGATTACATCATTGAAAGATTAAACATTTGACATAAAAGATGACAAATAATAAAAAATTGGTGTTCAATTAAAATACTAACGATTGAATAAAGTGAACTTCGAGACATGACATTCGGTTTCAGACAAAATTAAAAATTCATTAATGAAATAAGCGTTCATTAAGAAATTATTCCATATTTCCCCTTTTCGCCAAATTGGAATTTCAGAGTCACCGTCTGAGAAAGGATTTTAAGGAATTTAGTTTGGTGGTTTCTTTCAAATCCCAAAGCCATTTCTCTATATTTCCCGATGTAGCATTAACGTCACACAACGGGACGATGCCCATTAGGCCTGCAAATTCTGTCAATTCATTATTTTTAATGCTTAACTGGAGACCCGGCGAAGCTCTGATGTTGGGTAAATTAAATGGAAGCGATTAAAATGGACAAATATATTAGCATAATCATTTGCTGTAGATCTATTCTTAACAAACATTTATTGTATCTTAATTATGCAAGAAAAGAAAATTAGGTGTACAAGAGGAACACATCTAAGCTCAATCGAATATTGCTTGAGTACAATAATCAATGCAATGATCCAAACTTCTCGCTCCATTAATAAAACAGAATTAAAATTTTCTATCTAAAATTTTATGTTATCATACGACAACATTATTATTTATAAGGCATTGTTTATCTTAATTAATTTAAGTCATTAACTCATTTGATACAATCATGTGACTATCAGAATATGCTTGCGTCGATGTATCGAGAATTGTGTACATAGCGGACTTTCATGCCAAGTTGTAACTTTTTATTGGTGATAAGTCGCCAAATGTGATAACCCTCTTTACCATTTCCTAATAGCCCTAAAAGCGGAAAATTGATCGCCCAAAAGAGATAGCCAATTTTCTAACCGTTCATTTTGTGACTTCAAAAACCTCAAATCAATACAACACCATCTTCTCACATGATAAAAACATTTTAACAACGGATAAATGTAACAACGCTGCCATTGGCTTAACCTTTTGAAGTAAAAATTAAATTTTTATTTTTGAATGATTTTTTGACGTTAAATTGCCAAATGTGACAACCTTCTGCATTATCTTCTAATAAACCTAAAGAGAAAAACTGAGGCTTCAGAAGTTATAAATCGCCAATTAGTTGTCTACGCATTTTGAGACTTCAAATACCTCAAACCAAAACAACATCATGTTCTCACATTATAAAAGCATTTTAATAACAAAAAATAGTCAACAACTTTAGCTTATAGTTATACTTTTATAGTAATAGCTTAAACTTTTACTTTATAAATTAAATTTTAATTTTTAATTTTTTTTGTTTTAAATCAAAATAAAGGAGAAAAATCGATATTTCAAAAGCAATAAATCGGCAATTTGTTACCTACGCTTTTTGGGACTTCAGAAATCTCAAATCAAAACATCATTATCTCCCATGATAATAATCTAAAACATTTATACCACAAATGCGCTCTTCTTGCCTCATATATTCTAACACTTCTTTACTTTCTTTTATTTCTTAACTTACTATGATGTCTTTCTTCGTTTTTGATGCTTTTAAATTTGAATGTGAAAGCTTTACTTTTTTTAAAAAAACGGTGCTAGTGGCATCGCATAAATTGAATTCATCAATTTTACTGAATCTATTTGGTCATCCTTGGCGAGTTATTTGGAGGTAATTCCTTGGTGTGAGTTAATAGTATCCAAAAGGTGAATTTATATTTTGATACAGTTTTCTGAACCGATTGAAACAAAATTTTAACTCAAAACTGTGCTTATAATAACAAATTATTATACCAAATCTGGTATATTAGAGTCAGAGTATTTTTGAATTCTCGTGTTTATATTTTTCTGGAAGCATAGACCGACAGACAATCAATCCCTCTTGAAATTTGCCTCAAAGTTTAGCATGGGTCAACTTTATGCATTTCAAAACTGTGTGCTCAATAGTATCTATCTAAATCTCTTCATTTTGTAACTATCGTGTTAACTTATATTAGAACAGCTGAACTTCCTTGGGACAGATTTTATTTAAGATTTGATAGAAATATGCAAATTCAATGTGAAGAATGTTTATCAAATTTCAACTATTTAGCTTAAAGCGATTTTAAGTTATTTTTATCATATACAAACGGAAATTTTCTAAAAATGTGTTTTTCCAACTCAGGGCAGTTTAAAACATAGAGATTGATCAAAATCTCAAGTCCAATTTTTTTAACATTACTATACTTTCTCTATATGAGAAAATTAAAACATGGATATTAATCAAAACCTCGCGTTCGAATTTTTTAACATTACTATACTTTCTCTATATGAGAAAACTAAAACATGGAGATTCATCAAAACCTCGAGTCCGAATTTTTGAAGGTTACTATACTTTCTCTATATGAGAAAATTAAAACATGGAGATTCATCAAAACCTCGAGTCCGAATTTTTGAAGGTTACTATACTTTCTCTATATGAGAAAATTAAAACATGGAGATTCATCAAAACCTCGAGTTCGAATTTTTGAAGATTACTATACTTTCTCTATATGAGAAAATTAAAAAATTAAGAAATTGAATATTTCGACCAGGTCAGATGTAAATTTTTTTATATAGAAATCTAAAAAAAAATTTAATTATCACGAAGAAACCAGCTTGTGTCAAAGTGTCGATCTCATTTTGAGAAAACGTGATTAATGTTTTTTATTATGATGAACGACAATTTTTTTTATTATTTTTCTGGTCGATATTAAAAAAAATCTAAGATAAATAAGCAAACAATCAAGGAACAGATCAATTCTATGACATATCCTTCGTTTTTTTAAAAAAAAAGATGTTTTTATTTAATATCTCTCAAAACATAATAAATAATACTACATTTAAGTCAGATATCTCTCAAAACATAATGTGACATTTAAGTCAAATCTCTTCCAATTTCTTAAAATCTCGACTTATGAAAAAAAAAAAGAAAAAGTGAAGTATGTATCCAAGTTAAGTTCGTTGGAAAAGTCTTAAAATCTTATACAAGTTTTCCGGTTAGGGGAAAATTCTTTTAAAAAAAAAGCTTTCAGGAAGACCTGAGCCCGAGGCTAAGCTTTCTAAGACCAGTTGAACGTTCCGTTCTACAATCCTTACGAGTTTCCCCATTTAAGGAACCCCCCATTGATTGATGTGTCAAAGAACAAGTTCAGACTTGAAAGTCAAGCACCGTAAATAGATATTATTCTAGGATCAACAACCTTTTTTAAAAAGGAGAATAGCAAACAGAAAAAAATGGGGAAAAATATAAAAAATTTCGAGCTGTCAATTTCAATGCAAAGGTACATTTTTCTCCCATTTTCGGGAGTTCTCTTCTTATATTCTTTCTGTCTCTTTCCTTTACTTTTCCCTGTTCTGATGTACATACGGTAGTTGATGTATTTTCTGTAGATGCTCTTGTAAAAAATAGAATGAATTTGAAAATGTTATCGAAATATTATGGTTGGAAAAAAATGTAAGACAAAATCGTGGAAAAGCCTCTTTGCGTATAACAAAAGTTTTTTTTCCCAAAAAAATTCGAGGTTTGATTGGATATTTTATACTAAAAACAGATCACTGTTTAATAATACGATTATGCTTTTAATATTTTATTGTTGTAAGGTAGAAGTCTAACTTCTATCTCATACAAAGATAACATTCCCGCACTTATGGCAATTTCCATAGAAACCCCACTTATGAATTCAGAGATTTAAATCGAGTCTGTGTAGTAACTTTCGAGATCAAAGACTCCTGAAAATCGGAAATCAGAGGTCTAACTTCTATCTCATATAAAGATAACATTCATGCACTTATGGCAATTTCCATAGCCACCCCACTTATGAATTCAGAGATTTAAATCGAGTCTGTGTAGTAATTTTCGAGATCAAAGGCTCCTGAAAATCGGAAATCAGAGGTCTAACTTCTATCTCATATAAAGATAACATTCATGCACTTATGGAAATTTCCATAGCCACTCCGCTTTTGAATTCAGAGATTTAAATCGAGAGTGTACAGTAACTTCCGAGATCAAAGGCTCCTGAAAATCGGGAGGCAGAGGTCTAAATTCGATACTAATATAAAGATAACACTCCCGTATTCTCTTGTATCACCCCATTTTACGGGGGAGGGGTAGAATACAGGGTAAAGAAGAATCATACTCGAACTAGGACTAGAATCTAAGGGGGGGACTAGATCACGGAGTCAGGACGCCGGTATGTGTTTAATGTGTAGAACCATAGAGCAGAATTTATTTGATAGTTTAGTTATTTTAACTTCACGTTGTAAAGCAGCACTATATTTTGGGATGGCGCTTGTAACTTTGAACCACAGTCAGATGACGACATCTGATAGATTTATATTGCAACAGATTCCCTTATTTAATGGTTCTTTGGTGGCATCAGGTTTCGAATTGAAACCCAATTGCTCACAAACCATGACCTTATCACAAGGCCAACATCGTCTCCGATTTATTTGATATTGAAAATATGTACCTACCAAACAGCTATCATGTAAGCATTTCTCAGGATCATTAAATGCAAATGATCCTATCTGTGTTGAGGGGGGGGGGGGGGAGACTTGGCTCAAGTGTAATTCTAATCTTCTGACTGCAGTTCGAAATTACAATGTCCGTCCCAGATGAGCTAAGTATTACAGTAATAAGATATTTAAAAATGATTTTTCTTATTTCTTTTTTACTTTTTTGTCGATAATTTAGCAAGTTTTTTTTTTTGCTTCTTTAAAGAAAATCAAGTATGAGTTTTGTGCATCAACCTTCTGAATAATTGGGCCCTAAATTAACCAAAAACTTACAGTTGTCTTAACAAGATTCCACACAACATTTCATAGCCCTTAATTACATGGCTTTTATATCATAATTAAATTTACAGAAAATCAATAAGTCGGAAAATTTGATCTATTTGTAAAATTTTATTTTTATAATCACGCACTAAATATCCTTTATCTAACCAGTTGAGTTTTCATGTACATGTGTGGAAAGCCAAAATTTTTGATTAAGGATCAAATTAAGGACTAAAGACCAAAATTTCATGAGCATATTTAATTTAAATGTGTATTTAATATTTCAAAGTACCTGTTTGTATTTTTAAATTACTGTATTTACATTTTTATAAATTTATTTATTTTTAACTCTCACGTAATAAATCACTAAAAAATGTAAATTATCGCCAATTTGGACGTTGGTAAATGATGTTAATGATCTTGGCGTAATCTGAAAAAAAATGACTTAGTAATGCAAACGGCTTGACATCAAGACACGGAAAAATGGTCAAAAAAATAGATGATGGTGAGTATAGCTAGGACACCCTATACGCAAGAGATTTAATTTGGTATTAATTTCTCATATCGAGAAAACATGTTACAAACAAATTTTGAAAATGGTTGAGAGTAATTTGCTTTGGATAAGCTTATTCCATGCTTATTACCAAATAAAATAAAGATAAAAGGAGGAATTATCTTTTCACATCGCAATTAGAAAAACTTGTGTCAAAAAATGGCATATTTTTGACTGTGAAGCTATCATTTAATTAACGAATATACCTAAATGAACCGAAAACTGGCAAAACAAAGAATTGGAACGCTTAGTTCGTTGGAGCTTTAATATAAACAAAATTCTAATAGTAATTCTCAACAACCTAGACTCCTTTCAGCAAGAGAGATTGTTGTTAATGATTTTATACTGTTAGTATAAATGGTGAAGTACACTGAAGTGACAAAAGTCATGGGATGACTGTTAATATCGTGTCAATCCTCCTTTTGCCCGGAGAAGTGCAACAACTCGACATGTCATGGAGTCCACAAGTCGTTGAAAATCCTCTGCAGGAATATTGAGCCATGCTGTCTGTATAGACGTCCATAATTGTGAAAGTGTGGATGGTTCAGGAGTTTGGGCACGAACAGACCTTTCGATGATGTCCCATAAATGCTCTATGGGATTCATATCGGGCGATCTAGGTGGCCAGATCATGCACTGGAATGGTCCGGAATGTTCTTCAAACCAATCGCGAACAGTTCTGGCCCGGTCACATGGTGCATTGTCATCCATAAAAATCCCATCGTTGTGTGGGTACGTGAAGTCCATGAATGGCTGCAAGTCATCTGCAAGCAGCTGAACATAACCATTTCCAGTCAAAGATCGGTTCAGTTGCACCAGAGGACCGAGTCCATGCCATGTAAAAACAGCCCACACCATTATGCAGCCACCACCAGCTTGAACAGTGCCTTGCTGACAGTTTGGGTCCATGGCTTCGTGGGATCTGCGCCACACTCGAACTCTACCATCAGCTCGTAACAACTGAAATCGTGACTCATCTGACAACGCCACGGTTTTTCACTGGTCTAGGGACCAGTCGATATGCTCACGAGCCCAGGAGAGTCGCTGCAGGCGATGTCGTGCTGTCAGTAAAGGCACTCGAGTCGGTCTTCTGCTGTCATAGCCCAAGGAAGACAAATTTCGCCGCACAGTCCTATCGGAAACGTCCCTCGTGCGTCCCACATTGATTCCTGCAGTTATTTGACGAAGTGTTGCGTGTCTATTAACATTGACCATTCTACACAGACGTCGGGGGTCTCGGTAGTTAAGTGCAGGTGGTCGCCCACTGCGCTGTCCATGATGGGATGGGATGACTGAAATTTCATACTCTCGTCACACTCTTGATACTGTGGATCTCGGAATGTTGAATTCACTAACGATATCCGCAATGGAATGACCCATGCGTCTAGCTCCAACTAACATTCCACGTTCAAAGTCTGTTAATTCTCGCCATAATTAACAGACTTTGCCGCCATAAATCACGAAAAACCTGTTCACATGAATAACTTGAACACAAATGAAAGCTCTGGAAAACGAACTGCGCATTTATCCTTTTTGCTGCGATACTACTGTCATCTGTATATTTGCATATTGCTATCCCATGATTTTTGTCACTTCAGTGTATACTGAATAGAAAGTGCAGTTTTCTATGAAAGTTGCAAAAACAGTAAAGTAATTGATAAATTCATTAAAAAGTGGCAATCATAAACTATAAGCTTCAAGTCTGAATTTTTAAACTTTAAATTTTTCTGAATGTGAGGAGCTCATTACAAACTTTGTCCATTGAAATTCACAGTGGATTCATTTGATCGAATTATATTACACAAAAGTCAATTTCAAACATTCTGCACCAAAACCAAATCTATTTCAGCAAAGACAAGGAATTATATTGGCGAGTAAATACAAATAGATCTCCTTTATTAGTCAAAACTAATTCTAACTGCCAATTTCAAAACATTATCCAGAAGGCTCTTTTTCTCAGATACATATATTTCAACTTTTAATATCGTATTTGAAAATTGCAGAAGTATCGAATAGAATTAATTCTTAGAAACAAAAAGTTTTAATTGGAAATCATATTCCAATTTTCTGAGGCAAAAAGTTGTTACATCTCTCCAAATTATATTTATTAAGCTAGTATAAAATGTGATTTTCAAAGGATGTATTAAAACTTCTTAAAATTTCATTTTTTATACAAATTGACAAGTTGAAATGATTAGAAGCAAATTCGATGAAAGTAGTTCTCGTT
Organism: Argiope argentata; assembly: GCA_026289955.1. Lineage (NCBI taxonomy): Eukaryota > Metazoa > Arthropoda > Arachnida > Araneae > Araneidae > Argiope > Argiope argentata. The sequence goes on along the minus strand of JAOUZG010000678.1, from coordinate 2,849,998 downwards.
AAAATATCAGGTATCATCAATTTTCTTTTCTTGAAAATCATATTAGTATGTGTTTAAAAAAAATTCAAATACTTCTAAATGTAAAACAGAGAATATAATTTTCTCGTATGAGCATGGTTGAGCTTTGAAATAAATTTTTAATGTCATTTTATCGAAAACAATTTTTTGCAGAAAGCAAAAACTTTTTCGATAAATGCGATATTCTAATGTTCGTTATTGCTTCAATCAATTTCTTGAAAAAGAATAATCCTTTATAAATGATTCACTATTGTTACTTGCAAATAATTATCCATAAAGTATTATTCGTTCCGTAAAGTAAAAATTATTTCTTATTTTTTAAATCTTCAGTTAGGAAATGATTTTTTTGAGGTGTATATTCAAAGTAAGTTACTTAAAATGTTCTTACATGTTCTTAGAAATTTATTTTAATTTAATTAATTCTTGCAAATTTCCTTTAATAATTTATGGATACTTATGTAGTTTGTGTGAATTCTAGTAGTAATTACTTTTTGAGTGTGCATGCAGAGTAAGTTTTGTAAGATATGTTTACATGTTCTTTTAAATTTATTTTAATTAATTTTGATTTAATTAATTCTTGGAAATTCCCTTTAATAATTTATGAATACATATGTCGTTTGAGTAAATTCTAATAGTAATTACTTTTTGGGTGTGCATGCAGAATAAGTTTTGTAAGATATATTTACATGTTCTTGGAAATTTAATTTAATTAATTTTGATTTAATTAATTCTTAAAAATTTCCTTTAACAATTTATGGATACATATGTAGTTTGAGTGAATTCTAGTAGTAAATACTTTTTGGGTGGGCATGAAGTGTAAGTTTTGTAAATGTTTACATGTTCTTTTAAATTTATTTTAATTAATTTTGATTTAAT
>JAOUZG010000678.1:2788848-2821384 GCA_026289955.1 Argiope argentata | reverse complement strand
ATAACAATAATAAATCAGTTCGTAACAATAACACAATCAATTGGTAACAATAATACGTCAATTGCTAACAATAATATATCAATTGCTAACAATAGTACGCTGTCGAAAAAAGCGTGAGATAACGTTGCTCGAAAGTATGAAACACTGATTGATTATATATTTATGAAAAGGTAAGAATTAATTAAAATAATTTTATAAAGCAAAAATAGACATCAGAAATTATATTACACAGAAAATTTAATATGTTTACATTAGTATTCATTTGATGAAAGAGGCTTTAGATAAAAAAAAATAAAACATTTTAGAATTTATTAACTTTTTTGTTATTCCAAACTCTTGTTTCCAATTCATTTTTCTGAATCTATTTCAAGTACCACCATTTACACAAATACTTGAAATATAAATAGCAATTATAAACATCATTAAGACGACGTGCATGGGTTGTCCATTCAGCTTAGTTCCAGAAATCTTTGCACATATATTTTGTGTAAGGGAAATCATTCTAAAAATTAGATGATCTTCCGTTTGTTTTTGGTTGCTTGTTTTCTAATCTTTGAGCATTTTTATTTGCGGTGCAGTTTTTCAGTAAAGGGATTTGTGTTTGTAAAAACAGGGTTGATTCAAAAAATGTTTCAATAATTTCTCGAAGATTTAGGAAAAAATAAAATGTGCACATATTCTTTATTTCCACATGTATGCAATTATATTCTTATTTCTAACGTTAAACTGAAAACAAATTTATATCTAAATAGGAAGAAGTTACTGAATAAATTTTAGAAGGATAAGATATCAAGGTCATCAGTCGGTTAGTGAATCGTTTTTTGGTTGATTCAGCTATTATCCATCCCTATTATCACGTCAGAACACAATGTTGTTTTTGGGATGAGGTTTTTGGAGTCAACAAAAATCCGTAAGAAAATTATCCATACGCGAAAAATAAAAATTTTATTATCTGCACGGGCATCTCAAAATATCAGCTTTTAATAACGCGTTGCGATTGCATTTTCAAAAGCTCTGGTTTAAAAAAATAAATTAATGATTACAGCCAATAAAACCTAGAAAAATGTCATTTTGAACACGTAATTATACGAAATGAAATAAACAGGAAATGTGATGCTTTTAAAAACAATAAATTCGAAACAAAGTTTTTTATGATTGTTTGCTATACTAAAGTGACTCCTTCAACGAAACCATTAAAATGTATAAAAAATATAATTTAACTCGCACGAGCACGTGGTGCTTGGCCGTTCAAGCAATGATGTTCTGGCATGATACATCGACATATGCATAGCAGATTTCATTTTAATCTTTATGTTGTACTATGTTTATCAGGCAGTTTATCAGACCGAAAGAAATTCAAAATAAATAATAACTTGCTCATTCTTGAATATAACTTATATTATGCAAATTATTGTTTAAAATGTTGAAGAATAAAGGACAACAAATACATAAGTTTACACGTGCCACAATTTTTTAATTATTTTTCGATAATTAAGCTTCTTAAAAAACTGTCAAAAGCATGAGTCCTTTTTAAAATCTTAACCAGTTTCTCATCTTAAGCCAGTTTAATTATCAACGAAGTTTTGATGACGTCAATGTTTGCCGAGAGCAGTCATTGTGTAGTAAAAATCGTGAAAGTCTTTCCTGATTATAATTTTTCAAGTAAACTTTCGCTAAAAATTCTTTACTGTGTGAAAATAAACTTTTTTCCTACAATTTACAATGAAATTTCAAAGTAACGCTTGGCAGTATGGGAATTTAAAGCATTTTTTGTGTTATTTTACAATGGAAAAGAAAAAAAATGTTACCAAGGTAATTAATCACTCCCTATATGTTAAAAGTTCTAAGTGGCTTTTGCAGTTTTAGTCAATTTTATTCTTCGGAAACTTTTTTATTTCCTTGCAGGAATTAGTTTTTTTCAATTTTATAAACACTATACATGTTCAAAATACTCATTTTTACTTTTCAAAAATCTCAAAATATTCTAAATTTAAGTGATTTATATGAAATGAAATAAATAGGAAATGCGATATTTTTTTTAACAATAGACGCGAGACAAAATTTTTTGGATCGTTTGCAAAACTAAAATGATTTATTCAATGAAACCATTCAAAGGAATAAAAATATAATTTAACTCGCACGAGCACGTGGTGCTTGGCCTTTCAAGAAATGATGTTCTGACATGATACATTGAAATATGCATAGCAGATTTCATTTTAATCTTTATGTTGTACTATGTTTATCAGGCAGTTTATCAGACCGAAAGAAATTCAAAATAAATAATAACTTGTTCATTCTTGAATATAACTTATATTATGCAAATAATATAAGTTATATTCAAGAATGAGCACAGTGCACAGTTGTCATCTCGATAATAAATAATAGAATAACGAATTTCGGAATTACATATTTTATTTTGGATAAAAAAAAAATTTAAAATGTGTCAATTAAAAGCATTTGTAAATTTGTAATTAAATAAGAATTATTAAAAAGAGGAAAAAATCCCAGTCAGGTTTAAACCTTGGACCTTCGAAAACGAGATGGTTACCTAGACAACCACGCCAATGGGATCAGTCGAACGGGAGTCAAGTTATCAAAATATAAGCCTTACCAAAAATTTAAAGACTATTTTTTCGAAATTGATTGACCAATTCCTTTTAATATTTTCGTTAATGAATACTAATATATACTAATGAATACTAAATATATACTATCAGTATACTGAATCTCATCCAGAACTCAGATTTTGACCCTCTGCCCACTTCATGTAAGACGAAAAATAGATTTAGAATTTCCAAAAACATTCTGTGTATTCATTTTGATGGAAAAAAAACTTAGAGTTTGTTTTTAATCTCAAAGTTCAGTCTAGAGGGCATCTCGGTTATGAGGATGATCAAAAATTTCGGGTACTGTGGATGATTCTCTCCATCCAAGTGGATACAGGGTATGTGGTTGGTTCCCTCGTGCCAGTGGTGGGACGTACCTCCCCCTGAAAGTGGTGACCGACGACAGATTTTTCCGTATGCCTTTATGGCAGATCGGATAAACCAATGCTTGTTTTTCAAACATTCTGGCAATCAAAGCAATAGCTGGAATCTTTAGTCATAAAATTTCTATGAAAGGTTTCAATAAACGCTTTCCAAATATAGTGTAAACCAAATATGTATATTAGCGATACCAGCATGTTATTATTTTATCGTTTAACTTTAACATCAATGCAAACGCCTGCACTTAGAAAGGGATGAGAAAATAGGTGAGATGATGAACCTTTAAAAAAAAATTCAATTCAATTCAATCTTTGATCGAAAATTTCAAGTTATCATGTGAGAGCATTACTATTTTTAAGTTATTATTTATCTTAATTCATTTAAATTATTAACCAGTTTAGAGACTTCTCTGTCCCTGTCTCTATCTTTCTATAATAACAATAATAATAATAATTATATATATATATATATATATATATATATATATATATAAGATTTCATTTACAATTTTCCTAGCTGGCAAACAAAGTTTTGAAGCTTGACCGATTTTCTGATGAAATAACAGCTATGATGTAGTAGTTCTTCGTCGGTATTTTAAAAACTCATCTGCTATCAAAGAAGCATATGTAATAATAAAGCAATACACACTCAAGCAGATCAACCTTTTAAAAGCATATCCACTTTCAAAGACGAAAACATAACAATAATGCAATACTGGTAAAAACTTGTAATTTTTTTTTTGCCCGTAAATTTTGGAGTCATCAAAACCTCCTATCCAAAACAACATCCAGTTCTTTCAGGATAATATAATAAACAACTTGAAGCAAATAATAACATAAATATTCAAGTACAATGGGTTGTTTGTAGAAAAAAATTACAGAACCTAATTTTTTTATATATATACACTGAAATGACAAAAGTCATGGGATAGCAATATGCAAATATACAGATGGCAGTAGTGCAGCAGCGAAAAAGTATAAATGCGCAGTTCGTTTTCCAGAGCTTTCATTTGTGTTCAAGGTATTCATACGAACAGGTTTTTCGTGATTTATGGCGGCACGACGAGAATTAACAGACTTTGAACGTGGAATGTTAGTTGGAGCTAGACGCATGGGTCATTCCATTGCGGATATCGTTAGTGAATTCAACATTCCGAGATCCACAGTATCAAGAGTGTGACGAGAGTATGAAATTTCAGTCATCCCATCCCATCATGGACAGCGCAGTGGGCGACCACCTGCACTTAACTACCGAGACCCCCGACGTCTGTGTAGAATGGTCAATGTTAATAGACACGCAACACTTCGTCAAATAACTGCAGGAAATGTGGGACGCACGAGGGACGTTTCCGATAGGACTGTGCGGCAAAATTTGTCTTCCTTGGGCTATGACAGCAGAAGACCGACTCGAGTGTCTTTACTGACATAACACGTCTCCATGCCCCTGCGACTATAAGGCAGCACGACATCACCTGCAGCGACTCTCCTGGGCTCGTGAGCATATCGATTGAACCCTAGACCAGTTAAAAACCGTGGCGTGGTCAGATGAGTCACGATTTCAGTTGTTACGAGCTGATGGTAGAGTTCGAGAGTGGCGCAGACCCCACGAAGCCATGGACTCAAACTGTCAGCAAGGCACTGTTCAAGCTGGTGGTGGCTGCATAATGGTGTGGGCTGTTTTTACGTGGCATGGACAATGCGCCATGTCACCGGGCCAGAACTGTTCGTGATTGGTTTGAAGAACATTCCGGACAATTCCAGCGCATGATCTGGCCACCTAGATCGCCCGATATGAGTCCCATCGAGCATTTATGGGACATCATCGAAAAGGTCCGTTCGTGCCCAAACTCCTGCACCATCCACTCTTTCACAATAATGGACGTCTATGCAGACAGCATGGCTCAATATTCCTGCAGAGGACTTCCAACGACTTGTGGACTCCATGACACGTCGAGTTGATGCACTTCGCCGAGCAAAAGGGGGATCGACACGATATTAACTGTCATGCCATGACTTTTGTCACTTCAGTGTACATATCCTGGCCATTTTTGTTTTTACTTATGGCACTTGTATAAGCCCGATTCATAGCCAGGACCCCGTGGCTGGCATAGTCTGGTTGGTAAGACGCTGGATTCACTTCCCTTGAGTTACGAGTTCAAGCCCGGCCAGCAGAAAATTCTCTGTGTGTGAGGTGGCTGGCGCACGTATAAATCTGTTGCGTTCAAAAAACCATCCATGTCGGGAGAAATACCGCTGCTGGTACTGTCTCGCAGGTGATCGTTCTCTGATTTAGGTATGAATGTATCTGTGGATACATGAATGAATGAAATGCATGAATGAAGTCCACCAGTAAAAAGGGTTGTGACGTGTGAGTGACTAAGTCATTCTCTTGGCTCCATTTGGTACTATTGAAAGAACTATTGACTCTCATTCTGCTTAAATAGCTGACAGATAGCTGTCAGAGGGTTTGTATAGTGTCATAAGTCACAACATAAGCCCGCTATTTATGTCAGTGTCATCTTCGCGTGAGTTAGAAGTCCAACTTCTGCCTTCGAGTGCGCAGCGGCCTTTGCTCTGAGAAGCTACTACACTACCTTCAGCTGCATTTGAGCTAACCAGCTACTACACATTAACCCAGCTGCATTTAAACTGATTTGGTGTAGTGGCTTCTGAGAGTAAAAGCCACTGAGCACTCGAGGGCAGAAGTCGGATTTCCAGCTCACGCGAAGATGACACACACATAATCCCTTTTTACTGGGGATAAGTTATATTAAATTAGCTTATGATTTATTGATAGTACTGTCAGGAAATAATAGTTCTTTTTTTTGCCATCGAGAAAGCGCATGTGTAAGATATTCAGAAAAGTAGAATAGCAGTGATTGAAAATTAAATAAAAGATTTTTTAAAAAAATACAGTTCGTTAGGTACTTCAGTTAAGTAGTTCAGTTACCTTTTTCTGTATCTGGCACATTTTTAATGCAAAGCTTCGTTGTTATTGTTGTTGTTGTTATTGTTTTCAAATAAAGTTCACAATCTTGTAAACAAAATGTGTTGACTTAATTGAGTCACATAATTGTATAAAACTCATGTTTATCGCTTGATATCTCTTCCATAAATATTGGAAATTCGATTCGTCAAAAAAAGTTGAAATATTGGGAAAAAAGTCCGTTTCAAAACGTAAAGAAAAGCGAAGAAAAGAAAAATTAATCGATATATCGATTAAAAGGAACTTCATAACATAATCGAATCGAATCATCGATTAACTTTATAAAATGAATAATTTTCAGAAAAAAAAGATTTGTTATCGAGAAATTTTAGTGGATTTTAATAATTCAAGGGATTATTAGAATATTGGAATATTCATTCATTCCATATCTTTTGAGAAGGAATTTTATCTTGATGAAGAAAAAAGTGCCTGCTCATAATAATGCTTTAAAAATTGGAGATTGGATCATCTTTTATCTAAGCATCAATTGATTCATCTTAAAAACAAGAGCAATGTACTAAAATTATTGGTTTTTATATTTATATTTATATAATATATTTAATTTTTTTATATCTAAAAACAGTGGCTATACTTACACAAATCAAAGATAAATAGTAATATCCGAATAAAAAAAATTCTTCTAAACAGCTGTAGGATTATTTAAAAATTCATCTGTATTATGTTTGAAAAAAATGTGAGTCAAAAAATGTTCATTACACGTTACTTCAGTAAAACTGGACGAAAACATAAGATGGGATTAATCGGTTATTATCTAGATATTTCACTACTAGATAAAATATTTAAAATATCTTACTTGATTAAATTTTTTTCTGTAATTTTAGATAAGCTTTAGACTTGTGGGTTTTTTTCAATTCAAGATTTGAACTTTCTGTCTGAGCTATTACACTAAATAAATAATTCAATTTTCTAAAATTATAAAATGTATTTGGAATTACATTTCTTAAAATTATAAAATGAATTAGGAGTTACATTTCATAAAATTACAAATTTCTTTATTTATTACAATTTATAAAGCTGTAAAATATATCTGTAATTAGCAATCATAAAATTGCTACTGCTTTCGTATTTTGAGTTCATGAAACCCTTATTATATTCTGGTGTATTCTAAAGATTAGGTGTGCGCCGAAAGTGGCGTTACACCGGTAAAAAGCTCATAATGAAAATAAAAAATAGAATTTAAATAGCTGTAAAAAGACTAGCTATTCAAAAACGCTTTTATATACTTTTGTACTAAAAGCGAAAAGAACCAAAGGAAAAAAAAGGAACAAGACGAGGGGGAAAGGGGGAAAGAAAAGAGCAGGCGTAAAAAGAAAAAGTTAAAAAGAAAAGAAGAGGCTTCATAATATTCCACAGCAACATTATCATTGGAACAAAATTAGTAAATAATAAAATGTACTAAAGGGAGGCAATTTTAAATTTGAAAACATAAAAATAAAATAAAAAAACAAGCAAACAGAAAAAAATATAAATAAACAAAAGAAAAAAATAAGTAAATAAAGGAAAAAATATTTTAAAAAACAGAAAAATAAATATATACAGTCTAAAATAGAATCCATGATCAGGAACTAATGGCCAGATAGAATTTTTGAAGAGCCATTAATACATTAAGGCTGAATAGATGAAAATGCAAATACGGTTTATTATTTAATACATCAGACTTGAAATTTACAGTTCATGAAGCAGAAATATACTGGACTTGAGTTGGGTTATTGGCGATTCACAATTGAAATGCTTGCAATGGGAATTCGCAATTATAATTAATAAGAAGTTGATTATTGAAGAAAGAGCTGCTGTAGTTTCAAAAGTAAGGTTTTTCTCTTAATTACAGTTTTGGAAAAATAATTTTTATTTGTTTAAACAACCAAAGATCGTAGGTTTTATAATTCTTTTCTTTAAAAATTATAATTCATTTTCCATCTTCCAAGAAGAAATAAAGCACAAAAATAACCTTTTAGCAACGCCGAGAACAATAAAACAAATCCAAATAAGAACAAAACAGTAGAGTTTCGAGAAATTATTGAACAAGATAAGATCATGAATGATTTATTAATACATGATTGATAGTATATGTATAAACCGAAGAATATCAGCAACTTTCAAAACATTTTTTACTCTTTTTATGTCAGTATTACTCTCCATACTTATAATGTGATTTTATCGGAATACATATTTATGGTTCATATGTTCATCAAAAATATAATACAATGCAAACGATATTAATTTTGTATAAATATTTTAGATCAAAACGAAAATAAAAATTAGGACACGTGGGAATTTTTAAAGCCGTTATGAATTATTTATGAAGGTTTTTACCTTCGGTGCAAACGATAAACAAGATCTGAATATTTCCTATTATTAATTTCGAACCAAAAAGAAAAATTATCGGTTACTGTTGAAAATAAGTTCAAGGAACGTGCATGATATATTTTTTCACAAAAATTTTTATTAATAGAGTTCTAATTAAATTTGTAAAAAACTGCTTTTTTAAAAAAATTGGTCTGCTTAAAATTTTGATAAAAGAATACTGTTATCAAAAAAGAAGTAAATTTTGCTATTAGACGAACTTTTTATTAGGATTCTCATTTTAATAGTTTAATTTCTAATTATTATAATTTTAAATTTTTGGTTTAAGAGTAAATTGTTTTGTTTGTATAGCTTCTGTAGCAAATAAAAGACAAAATTAAGGAAATAAATCAAACTTTAATATGCAAAAAAAATATAAATAGTAAATAAATAAATAGTACTAAAAATTTGAAAAGAAAAAAAAAGAAATGGAAATATACTTAGTAGATTTCAAATTTAATCATGTGAGAACATTATTATTTTTTGTCATTACATATATATATATATATATATATATATATATATATATATATATATATATATATATATATTCAACCAAAGATTGTTATTCTCAACTTTTTTGTCAAAAGTTTAATTAACTATTGCTAGTTCTGTTAACTACAGTGTATAATCAGATTCATTTGCCCCCCTCTATCAAATTTAGGTTTAGTTGTATATCAACGAACCTTTTTAAGGCAAAGGCTTAAACTACGGCTGTTTTGAGAAGAACCTCATAACTTGAAACCTTCATCAGACGACGAGGATGACACCTGAACTGTCAACACCTGGTCCAAACTCCACCAGCTAGTGGACGTTCGACCCTGACATCTTTTAATGCGCGCCACACAAGATTACTTGACGATTCTTTGAGTGTTGAACCCGAAATCCTCTGATTCTGAAGTCCAGACTTTACCACCAAGACCCTTTACCCTTCTCAGAAGGAAAAATTCGATCAAAAATAATTTTCTTTTGAGTAATTCCTTTCAACCTTATAATATTATCTACTTATTTCCAGTTATTTAGAATGTTATTAAAGATATGTATTTTTTGTGTGAGAGAGAGTAGGTTTGTAAATTATATAGATTCTCGAAATCTTGAAAAGCAATTTTTAAATGAGGTTTCTTATCTTCAAAACTATTTTAGCAGGAATAAATTTCTCTTCATATTAGCAACGAAATAATTAATATGCCATTTGATGATGTGATTTAAAGTGAAATTCTTTGATACATTTCTACTTATGGCTTTTAACTTTCCATTGTGGATTTCCCCTTATGCAAAGGTAAATTGATTTTTCTCCTATTTACTGCCAAATTTTCAGGTACTCTCTGACAGATTAAACAGATGGCTGCTTCAAAACTTTTCTGAATCGTTCTAAATCAGAATACACAGAACAAATAATATTACTACCGAAGGTAATGGCAATTAATTACAAAAGGTAAGTCTGAAAACTCACGCAAGCTGAGTAGTTAAATTAAATTTTTCTAGATTGTTAAATGGTGGGAAATTTTCAGATCATTCTAGAAGGAATGTTTAATTTTAATGCTTCCAAAAGCACTAAGTGATGTTGATTACGAATACGAATTGCAACAGAAGCAGCTGTTTGACGTATTTTCTATTCCGTTGTCTTTTGTTGAAACAATAATGGGCATATTGCAGTAGACAAAAAATGCAAATTATGTGTAAAAAAAATTATTTTAACTCTAAAAGTGATAAAATATCAAACTCTAAGTAAGTTTTGTAAATCTCACAAATATAATTATTTACATTGAAAGAAAAGGTAATGTTATAATTCCTGAAATTCATGACGAAATTAAATATGTCTTCTTAAAAAGCGTTTATCAATATCTAAAATATTGCAAAGCAGCTGAAGTCTTTTGTCAGGGAGAGGAAATTAATTCATTAATGAAATTTAATGTATTTCATTAAATTCATTTTAATTATTAATTACGTTTTTCAAATGCATTTTTCGATCAAAGATTAGCCTAAAGAACAAATCCTACCAAAACATAAAATTTCTTCTCGAAATCATTAAGATAAGTACATACATCAAATTTTAAATATCAAAATAGAAGCATTCATTATAAAACAAAGTTCAGAAACAATTTCCCATTCATTTTGGCATAATTTTTCTGTTGTTGCTATTTATGGCATTTGCCATGGAAAATCTCGCTGCAGTAGTTAGTGATTAAGCCTAATCAGCGTCTCTTGTTTTGAAGTAGCACCAACTAGGGAAAAGTGTACGACTTTTGCTACTCACTCGTCACCTTTGCTTGCACAGCCCCCTTTTACATGGGTGCGTACACACACACAATATAGATAGAACGCGTAAGAACAGCCATGCCCAAACAGGGACACGAGCCCAGATCAAGGTGAAGACACGTTACCAGCAAGCTGTCATAATTTTCCTTTTTGTGTGAAGATAATCGAATGTTCCTCTCATATTTACAATCAAATTAGCATCTGACAGATTCCAACAGAAAATTCAGCCCGTAATGGCCTTGGGATCGGAATTCTAGAGCTCCAAGTTTGAGACCGTTATTCCATCGAAGAATCATCGATTAATCGGGTCTCATCCACGTTCAATGCATCAATGTCAAATGTCATCTCGTTGATGGGGTGACTCTGATCGCGGTTCAAAAGTAGGAGGCCAGTCTCAAATAAGCTCTACTGTTACTTTAAAATTGGGGCGTTAATATAACTTAACTATTCTAAATCAATTTAAAGGTCTTCTGATGTCATTTAAAAGAAAAAAAAGTTTGCTACTTTTCTTACATGCACTGAAATGTTATCTCTAAATATTTGTAGTTAAATTATTATTAATAATAATAATTATTATTACAGATTATTAATTACAATTTACAGTGAATTTGCGTTCTAAAACTCATCTTTCCCTTAACTTCAGAATGGAAATAGTTAAAATCATAAAAAAAAAGTGTCTAGCAGTAGTGAAAATGTGATTAGCTCAGAGATTATAATTCTTATAATCCCCTCTAAAATTAAATTTTATTAAGGTGAATAAACGTTTTATGAACACGAGCAAATTTTAAGATAAAAAAATTGGGGGGGGGATACCGTTTTTTATTCACCAAGCTTCCTACAGCTTGTAGTTTATCAAAATCTAATTTCTGGAGAGAGATAGAGAGAGAGGATGTACAAATTGGTGATTATTATAAGCTCTTTCTCTATACTACTTACATGAGAAAATTAAAAGAACAATAATTGAACCGCAGCACAATCATTGTTCATAATTGATTGAATAAATTATTGTTAAACATCGCCAATATTTTTGGCGATTAAACAGGTCACCATAGATGAAATTTTAAAGAGCATTTGGCTATATAACACGTGAAATGTACTCATTTTCGAATTCTCGTTGAATGAGTTAAAGGAATTAAAAAGATTAAAATGAAATCTGGTATGCATATTTCAATGTATCATATCAGAACATCATTTCTTGAATGGCCAAGAACCACGTGCTCGAGCGAGTTAAATTATATTTTCATTCGTTTCAATCGTTTCATTGAATGAGTCATTTTGGTATTGCAAAGGATCCAAAAAACATTGTCTTGCATTGATTATTTTAAAAAATATCGCGTTTCCTATTTATTTCATTTCATATAATCGCGTGCTCAAACTGACATTTCTCTAGGTTTTATTTGAAGTAGTCATTAACTTATTTTTTTAAATCAGAGCTTTTGTAAATGCACTGGTAACGCGTTATTAAAAACATATTTTTTGAGAAACTCGTGCGGACAATAAAATTTCAGTTTTTCCCCTATGGATTTTTGTTGACGCCATATACCTCATCCCCAAAACAACATCCTGTTCTGGCATGATAATATATATGCAATGTTATATACGAAATATTCCATAAATAGAATACAATATGTTCAAAAATCACTGCCATTTTTTTTTCAATCAGATTAACGTTAACACTGAAATATATTTATTTAATTATTAGACAGAAAGTGTGAAATGTAGAAAATAAAATAAAATAAAATCTCTAATTAACTGATAAATTGTATTAAACTCCAAATGCAGCAAATACAAATTTTGAATTAAAGTTTCTTTTGTTAAAATAAACTCAAATATACAAATTTCTAATGGAAAAGTATAAAACACCCAATAACAGTCATGCTATTAAGTTCGTAAAAGCTTTTTCAATCAAGTCATTTAAACTTTTATTGCAAATTTCCTCTTAGGTAAGGTTAAATTCATTTTCCTTCAAATGGAGATTTAATTTCAAAATAATATTCGACAGATCAGAATTTAAAGCCCTTCAAATGTCTTTTCAAATTAGGAAAATCAAAGGAAACATCTTCCCATACTAATTATTCAGTCTCCATTTATTTGAAATTTTGCACGAACCTCACACGGTTTAATTAAATCGCATTCTTGGCAAAATTCCTTTTTTTTACACACAAGAAGTGTTATTTTTATTTCTCTCAGATAAGTACTTAACTTCTGTTCAATTCACAGAATCGTTTTTGCTTTACAAAACTCTAAAATGGATTTCAATTTAACTCGTGGATAGTCGCCATTTAGCTCAGATAAAGATTAAATTAAGTCTGTATTTTATTTTTTTCCGTGACTTAAAACTGAAATCAAATTTTCATTTGAAATCAGATAGGTGCTGCAAAATTTGATTTCTGAAATTTAAATGTTCTGGTAATTGACATTGAGAAATGTGTCGCTAATGTATGCTATAAATAATTAATGTAACTTTAAATGACTAAGAATATATATATATATATATATATATCTCATTAAAAAATATATTTTCTTATTAACATTCGTTAATTTTTCAATTCCTACTATTAGCTTATACTTTCCCTATATTATATATGTAGTTCAAATTTTCAATCGTTAATAAAGTACTTTTTATTCATCCGCTCAAGTTCAAGTTCATTGTTTTTAAACTTGTAATGGATAACACTTGATGTTATTATAAATTTTTTAAATAGTAATTTTTCCATTTAATCTAATTAACTTTTAATACTTTAAATAGAGTTTTAGAAGTTTGTGATGAAAATTGAAATGTACAGGCCGTAGATCAATCTGTAAAATTTGATTATTTCAATATTTGATGATTATTTTGATGATTTCAGTACTCGAGTTAATTCTAGGGGAAATCAATAACTTTTTGGAGAAAAGAAAAAAAGAATAGAAAAAAGTCGATCTAATTTATTCAGTTCTTTTTTAAATAACATTTAGGAATTGGTGTTTAGATATATATATATATATAAATGAAAGAGAGGTTATATACACTATTATCATCTTTTTCGCTAACTTAATCGTATATCGAACTTACAGAATTATGAAAATTTTATAGGAAATTCTTTTTCTAGACTTTAAAATCTTTATAAATATTTTTACTAGGGAATAAAATAAAATAATTTTGATGTAAATATTGTGATGGTTGTTTTCCTGTTAAATGTAATCACCTGAATTGTTTTTATTTGTTATTAAGTGCAGAGAATTGTTAAATAAGAAATAAGTTCCAAATCAACAGCATTGTTACATATCTGTTTTCGCAGAATATTGAACGAAAGCTTTTAAACAACCGATTCTCGATGTATTGACGCTTACTTATATTGGTAGCCTCGTGATTGTTTCAAACTTGTTTAAATTGGTTAGTGACTTAAATTAATTAAAACAGACAATGTCTGAAAAGAATAATATTCTCACATGATAACATGAAATTGAGATAGCAGATTTCAAATTTTTGTCTTTTTTTATTGGTAAAGGTAAAAAAACATCAAGCTTATTGCCAATAGACAGAAATAAAATTATATAACAAAATCGGTACTTTTCTGCTAGCTTGGCGCAAACGTAAAATCCATATGTCGGCGCGTACGTGTTCTAAAAGTCACATGATTGTTTCAAACATGTTTAAACTGGTTAAGGACTTAAATTAATAAAGATAAACAATGCCTTAAAAATGATAATGTAGTTACATGATTCAATGAAATTACAGATGATAGGTTTCAATTTTTTTCTTCTTTTTTTTATCGTTAAGAGTAAAAAAATCAAGCTTATTGCCAATAGACAAAAATAAAAATTGTAAAACAGAATCGATACTTTTCTGTTAGCCGAGCGCAAGCGATAAATCGATATATCGTGGCGTACGTATTCTGATAGTCACATGATTGTATCAAAAACATTTAAATGGTTTAATGATATAAATTAATTAAGAAAAACATTGCCTTAAAAATAATAATGTTCTCACATGATAATATAAAATTTAAGATAGCAAATTTCTTTTTTTTTATCTTTAAGAGTTAAAAAAATCTAGTTTGCAGTCATTAGACAGAAATAAAATGATATAATAAAATCGGTACTTTCCCGTTAATCGGGCGCAAGCAAAAAATCGCCAAAGATATTTGGCGGAATACTACATTATTTGGCGATTTTTCGCTTGAGCCCGGCTAACGAAATTGTCAATTTTCGAATAAATTGGAAACAGTAGAATAAGTTTTGACTTAAAATATAAATTTAATTCCTACAGCTACTCTGTTAATAACTTTATAATCTTTGATTTTTCTCTTATCATATATAATGAAATCCTAATTAATATGTCTGCATGATTCAATCAAACACAACATCTTTTATAGCAATCCAATTCCACAAAGAACGCAAACTGGAGATATAAAAATAAAACACTATTGGAAAAACGTTTCCTTTCCAGGAAGGCAAAAGAAAACATTTAATTAAATCATTGATTCCAAAGGAATTCGATGAGGTATGTCTGGGCATTATCACTTAAGCAACACCTGACTAAGCGAAGAAACTGCAAAAAAAGCCGGAACTGTTATTATGAAATTCTTGATGATTTCGATCCATCACAAGATTATTGGGTACATTCTTCCTGCACAATAGAATCAGGAATAAAAGATTCAAAAGATGAAAAGAACATACGGATTTCAAAAGAATGTATCATAAAATGAATAAATATTGTACTCATATATTGATTGATTCAACTTTTGGATCTAATTTAATTATTTATTGCTGCATGACTAAGGAATGGTAATAAGGTTTATTCTGTATTTTTGAAAAATAGAGATACACTGAAGTGACAAAAGTCATGGGATAGCAATATGCAAATATACAAATGGCAGTAGTATCGCAGCGAAAAAGCATAAATGCGCAGTTCGATTTCCAGAGCTTTTATTTGTGTTCAAGTTATTCAAGTGAACAGGTTTTTCGAGATTTATGGCGGCACGACGAGAATTAACAGACTTTGAATGTGGAATGTTAGTTGGAGCTAGAAGCATGGGTCATTCCATTGCGGATATCGTTAGTGAATTCAACATTCCGAGATCCACAGTATCAAGAGTGTGCCGGGAGTAGGAAATTTCAGGCATCACATCCCATCATGGACAGCGCAGTGGGAGACCACCTGCGCTTAACGACCGAGACCGCCGACGTCTATGTAGAATGGTCAATGTTAATAGACAAGCAACACTTCGTCAAATAACTGCAAGAATCAATGTGGGACGTACGAGGGACGTGTCCGATAGGACTATGCGGCGAAATTTGTCTTCCCTGGGCTATGACAGCAGAAGACCGACTCGAGTGCCTTTACTGACAGCACGACATCGCCTACAGCGACTCTCCTGGGCTCGTGAGCATATCGACTGGTCCCTAGACCAGTGGAAAACCGTGGCGTGGTCAGATGAGTCACGATTTCAGTTGTTACGAGCTGATGGGAGAGTTCGAGTGTGGCGCAGACTCCATGAAGCCATGGACCCAAACTGTCAGCAAGGCACTGTTCAAGCTCGTGGTGGCTGCATAATGGTGTGGGCTGTTTTTACATGGCATGGACTCGGTCCTCTGGTTCAACTGAACCGATCATTGACTGGAAGTGGTTATGTTCAGCTGCTTGCAGATCACTTGCAGCCATTCATGGACTTCACGTACCCACACAACGATGGGATTTTTATGGATGACAATGCGCCATGTCACCGGGCCAGAACTGTTCGCGATTGGTTTGAAGAACATTCCGGACAATTCCAGCGCATGATCTGGCGACCTAGAACAACCGATATGAATCCCATCGAGCATTTATGGGACATCATCGAAAAGGTCCGTTCGTGCCAAAACTCCTGCACCATCCACACTTTCACAATTAAGGACGTCTGTACAGACAGCATGGCTCAATATTCCTGCAGAGGATAACACGTCGTGACTTCATGAAACGACGAGTTGTTGCACTTCGTCGGGCAAAAAGAGGACCGACACGATATTAACAGTCATCCCATGACTTTTGTCACTTCAGTGTATGTCTTTATAAACAAATCTTTGGGTTGGACAGAAAATGTATCATTATATTACTGGATTTCTTTTGTGCATTGAATTCTCTGTCTATTTTAAAATGTGATAAATAAAAATAGATAAATTACATATTCTTTCACAAAAGAATTCCGTAATGCAATTTAAATATTTCGATAATATCCGCGGGGCATAATAACTTAATACTGTTACAAAGTGGGTCGGGATAGCCTGGATAGTAAGGCATTGGATTCACATCCCTTGGGATGAGAGTTTGCACCCGCCAGCCGAAGACTCTCCATGTGTGTGGTGGCTGGCGCACGTTAATTCTGTCGAGGCCCTAAAGACCATTATATCGAGAGTAATACCACTAGAGGTATTTTGTCAAATACGTTCGTCAATTGTTTCTGATTTAAATTAAGATCTGTGGATGAATGAATGAAATTTATGATGAAGTCGGTAATAGAAAATATTTTTACCTAATTTTTTAAATGAAAACTATTAAAAGATTTTTTAAAAAATAGTTTCTAAATCAATTTTTATGTCAATTAAATTAAAATAAGTAGATAGAGCTTGCACATAACAAAAGGCCTAAATATTAATAAAGTTTTTTACCATATTAATATTTGTAAATAAATATGAAATCAACATTTTAATGTGTTTTGTTTTTATTTGTTTAACTATACAGATTAATGATATTTAGTTTATTTCTAAACAGGATTGAAAACCGGAAAAAATCAAATTGGCTAATTTTAATTTTTTTAGAAAAAATTAAAATTAAATCTGCTGTGCATATTTCAATGTATCAATGTATTCAATGTCAGAACATGATTTCTTGAACGGCCAAGCACCATGTGCTCGTGCGAGTTAAATTATTTTTTTTTATTCCTTTTAATTGTTTCATTGAATGAGTCACTTTAGTATTGCAAATGATCCAAAATACTTTGTCTCGCATTTACTGTTTAAAAAAATATCACGTTTCCTATTTATTTCCTTTCATATAATCACGCACTCAAAATGACTTTTTTCTATATTTTATTTGCTGTAGTCATTAATTTATTTTTTTATCAGAACTTTGGTAAATGCAATGGCAACATGTTATTAAAAGCTGATTTTTTTAAAAATGGTCATGCAGATAATAAAATGTTAATTTTTCGCCAAAAATGTTGACACCGAAAACCTCATCCCAAAAAACAACATCATGTTTTGACATGATAATTAGTAATTGCTTATCCGAATTATCTTTACCGTTGTTGTTAAAAAATGAATCTCAAGTCAAAAATTTAATTATATTTTTCTTTCTGAATTGATAATTAAATTTTCAAAATTAATTAGTAAGAATAAAGTTTATATTATACAAATGGCATAATTGCATGCGTTATGATAGATTATAGCACCCCCATGGCTTTATGAGTAAATAGACATTGATCAAAAATAACGGCTACAACGTATATAACGTAATATAATCCAATACTTTTCTGTGCAAAGAGAGTTTCGATAAAAAGTAATTTAATTATTTTATTTGTTTCACTTGAAATTTCGCATTCATTGCCATAGATAGGATAAGAATTTACTTTTGAAATAACTTTTAACTAAAGAAGTTTCAATAAAATTAACCCGTAAAGTTTTTGTTTGATAAACTTTCAAAGTTTGTTGGGAAAAAAACTTAATTAAAATGATGGGAAATACTGGATGCTCAGATATTTTATCAAATTAAAGTCAATCTTAGGGAAATCTATCTCCGAGTTGAATAAAGATTTGTGCTTCTAAACTTATTCAGGGACCTCTGAATTAATTTTATTAAATTCGTCACTTTTTCTTTTTCATCTGCTTTTTAAAGTCAATAAAAAGTACTCCTTTAAGTCAATAATATTATCTGATCGCTCTTAAATGTTTGTTCGCGAATGCCTGGGAGATAATTATTTTTGATCATGTTGATCTGTTCGAAAGAAAGTCAACTAAGTTTTCTATTTAAATATTTCCTAGAATTTATTTTTAATCTTCTTTTAAAACCTTTTACTGAAACAAACTATAAATATATTTATTTTTAACTAAAAGTATCGAGACATTATTTTTATTTAAATTTTACTTTCGTATAAAATTTTTCTAAACATTTCTTTTAAAAATAGTTTCACTTTAAATGTAATTAAATAAGGTTTTTATAACTTCAGTCTTCTTGTAAAGTATTCATTACAATGGCATTTCCCTGAGCAATGCCGAGAAATACAAACTATCATTCAAATAGAAGTTTCAAAATACAATTTTTATACTGAATACTGATAAATCTGGAAAATTTTCTGGTCTTCATTTTATTACATTGATGAATAATAAAATAAGATTCATTGATGGTTATCATGCTTTGCTTTCATACAAGCGATATTTAGAGGATGACTGATAATCTTCAAAATGGTTGATAAATAAAGAAGTATTAAGGTTATCACATTTTTTAATAATTCTGTCTTAAATGATAAGACATATCGCTGATTCTCTAACCTGCCAGAAGGTGCACGGATAATAAGACTGAATTACCGGATCTCCACAACAGCAACACCGAGGGGAACTGTGGATGACTCCTATGGTCCATCACCGGCCACGGTACAACACTTCCAATAGGAAGTACATCTCGACATCGATGGGATGAGTCAGGCCTCCACTTATTTGTGTACCCTTCAGTTTGGCGAGATCCAACCACCATGTCAGAAGCATCTCATCCTCTTTTCAAGGTGCCTCCCGGGGGGATTGTCTTAAATGATAAAGATGAAAATAAATGTCAATATATAATTAACTGGGTCAATATATGTATATGGGGTCAAGATATAATTTAGTGGGTCAATATGTATAAATGTCAATATATGTATTTACTGGGTGACTCTTCACTCTTCAAATTTTTCGGGTAAGTAGGGAATAAAGCAGAAAACCGATTTAACATAGGAAAATATATCCTCAAACGTAAACTGTTTAGACAAATTGAACAGGTGAAATGAAAGCAAAGAAAAAGTATACTTAAGGGGTAGGGAATGGGAATTTTACCCGTACGAGGCAAAGTACATTTGCAGAACAATGTTGAGACACACAAGATTCACAGTGCCTTTGCATTCCTCGTGCAGTATCTACGACATTGCTAAGAAATCGCTCTGTGCTGGTATCAGCATTTTCTTTCATTTAAGGCATGTTCTGGGACGTTGACAGTCCGCGTCAGTCGTCTTCTTGAATCTTGCATGTTGTAGTCCGGTAATTCGTATTCTCATAGATAACGGTGCATACCTACAAACATTTGTTGCAGCGGTATTCTTCTGTTAGAGTATCGATCTTCGTAAACTTGTTTTGCTCAGTTACTGCATTCGCCAGCTACCCCATGCACAAGATGCATTTGTAAATGATGTGCATGGGAATTCATCTCATCAGCAGCAAGTCATCCCATACCTTTGAGACAGCGAAAATGGTCGATAGAGCTGTATACTGGTTGGACACAAATAGCTCTCTCTCCGTATGCGTTGTAAATTTGTAAATATACTTTCCTTTGTGATATCGGTTTCATGACATATTCCCTGCCTCCACTACGAAATTTGAATGATGAATTTTGAACCACCCTGTATATGTAAAGAAGGAAGGAGGGACTTCTTGATTGCTAACTATTCTAATTCCTATCCTAATCTTAGTGTTGTTTTACTTTAAAATTTACGCCAACTGCACACTGCCGAACCAGATTACTGTGGTGCATGGTTCGATCAGGCTGGAATGATGCCAATATAGTCTTTAGCGACGAATACCGCTTCCAACTGTGTCCTGATGATCATCGAAGACGTGTTTGGAGACACCCTGGGCAGAGGGGAGATCCTGCTCTTACTACTGCACACCACACCGGCCCTTAACAAGGCATTATGGTCTGGGGTGCCATTTCCTTTGATAACCGGACCCCTTTGATCGTCATTAGAGGTACAGTTACAGTACAGTGGTACGTCGACGACATCCTAAGACCTGTTTTGCTACATTTGCAGTACTCTTGGCTGATTTTTCAGCAGGACAATGTCACAAAACATACGGCACGTGTTGCTATTAACTATCTGCAAGCTTGTCAAACACTTTCTTGGCCTGCCAGATCGCCAGATATTTCTACCCATCGAGCGTGTCTGGGATATGATGGGAAGTCGATTGCATCTGCCACGGAATGTTGATGACCTCGTTCGACAATTGGAGGGAATTTGGAAGGAAATACAGCAGGAGACCATCCGGAAGCTTTATTGGTCTATGGCACGCCGTGTGGCAGCTTGTATCCAGGGTAGAGGCGAGTCAATACCTTATTGAACTTGTTACTGTAACTCTGAAATAAATTACTCAATATTTCTGAGATTTAAATCAATTACTATTCTGTACATTGTATTCCTATCCACGAATTTTCGTCTCGATCGGACAACTCCTTCTTTGTGCGTCGATTCTTTTGTTATAGAGTGTAAAATTATTAAATTTTCGTTCTTACTTATTTTTATCGAAAATAATAATGTCAAAGACAATCCTGAAATTCCAGTAGGAATTCTAAATTTAAATCTTAATGTTATTTTAATGTATTTTAAATTTTAATCAATATCCAGGATATTCTGCTAGTGTTTACATCACATTTTAATTTCTTCCTAATATCTCTAGATTTCCTATTAAATGTTTCATTTCTTACACTTCTGATAAAAGCAGGTTTAAAAACACTTTATATTTCTTATTTTTAGCATTTTAGTCTTTAGTATATTGTTATAATTCATGATTAGGATTATTATATAATCTGAAACTATTTATGTTTCTTAAATTAAATTCTAGATGGCGCCACAAATGTTAGCGAAATGAATGTTTGGATAATTCAATACGTTTATTCATAGTTGAACATTCTAAAATTTTTAAGACATTTTTTGTTGTTGAAATCTGATAATTGTAAAAAGTTTCAGAACTCTAATATAAAAGGTATGAGAATGAATAACCGATTATAAAATTTCGACTTTACATACAAGAGAGATACGAAGTTCAGTAAATGCTTTTAAGAACAGATAATTAGGAAAGTTAAGGAAACTTATATTATTTTAACTATTCGGTAATTCCATTTTCATTTTAATTCATAGATACTTAAAAAGCCCTATATAAAGCTCATTTTCGGTAAAAAAAAATACTCATAAATTTGCTGCTTGTCATGTTTTCTTAAGATTAACTTACAATTGGTTAAAATAAATTAACCAGTGCAGCCTTATCTTCAATAATATTGCGCTTACTTGCCATATGTTATTGTTGCTTTTTCAATTCCTACTATTAGCTCACACTCTCCCTATGTATCGTTAATCAAATACTTTATCAATCGTTAATAAATCAATCATTCTTCGAATATTTTTTTTTCATTCACTCAAGTTCAAGTAAATTTTTTTAAACTTGTAGTGGATGGCATTTAATGTTAATACAGTTTCTTCAAGTCTTAGCATGATCTCGGCTAATTATTTCAAATGATTCTGTTTATTTTATTAATATTTGATGCATTTAAAACTAAACATTCTTAACTCCTCGATTTTTTTGGATTCATTCTGAAGTATTTTCGAATTAAGATAATATATAACAGAGAAAATTAAAATTTTCCAATCTGCTTTGCTTTACCTCAACTGGCGTAGAAGATTCTCGCATTTGCGTTGCGTTAATTGGGGTTGAAAATTCAACACCAATGGAATGTTTCTGGTTTATTTTCAACGGATACCAACTTGATTTTGTTTTGACCAGGTATAATTTTTTTATCTGCTATTTATATCAATTGTAATTATTTAATAAAAAACAAGCTAAAATGAAATTTTTCTTTGTTAACCTAAGTAGGAATTGACTTTAATTTTTTTATATATATTATCTGTTTTCTCCACTTCTTTGAGTTATATTATAATTACCTAACAGATGAAAATTATTCATCTGTTTAATAATTAATATTTTTAAGGAATGTTTTCAGTTTTTGATTCGAACTAGGAAATACAAAGCAAAAATTGTCCTTTTAATATTTGAAACTAATCAATAAGTTTCTAGTTTATCTGTAGGTTTTAAGACACGAAAAAGCACAAAGAAATGACTATATAAATCACTCATTACCTGTCATACGTTTTTGTTCTTTTCACAAAACATGAGTTTATATTGACTCCAGGAACTAATTATAAAAACATCGAAAACAAATCTTTAATTTATGACCAAGAACTCCTTAGAATTTGACAGCGAACGGAAGAAATCATTCTTTCCTTTATTTTCTACCAGAAAAGAAAATTATTTTTAAAGTCGGCCTTGTTTGAACTGTTAAAAACTGTGATTTGCGCTTGAGTTGATAATTACGGCCGATAAATTAAAAAAAAGAAAAGAAAAGAAAAATGGCGGGAAAGAAGTGATGTAAAACGGCAATTACAACTCTTTTTTACCGATATTTTCTTCGGAACTAAGTTTTTATAAGTTGATGGAGACGTCAAAAGTTTTTATCAGCATCAATTTTTTTTATTCTTTTTTTCCTACGGAAAATGAAGTAATTGAAATCCATCGTCAAGCTGCAGACGATTAAAAAGATGAGGAAATAAGAATAAAGTTTTTCTTCAGTTTATGAATCGTAAAAAAGATAAAGAAAGGAAAAGATAAGAAAAATAATGATGTGTATAAAAATTTCTTATTTTTGCATCCAAATCGATTTGGTCTTATTTAGTTATGGATGCTTGAAAAAAATCAATACAAATAATTATGCACAAAAAATTTTTTTTATTCTTCACATTTATTTTTTTATTATTATAGGAATATTTATTTGAGGCAATTTATATTAGAATATTATTTATATTAGATTTATATTAGAAATTTATATTAGAAACTAAAAACAAGTAATGTTAAGAACAATTTTTTAAAATCAATTCCTACTTAGGTTAACAAAGACAGCTTTATTTTAGTTAGTCTTCATTAAATAAAATTTAATAAAGACTAACTCATTTATATAAATATGTATAGAAATATGACGGAGTCACAATATTAAGCGGCTAAATAAAAAGAGAATTTCTTATTCTCCTTTTTATACATGGTGTTCGAACTGTCAGCCTAAGGGGCGGAAATCCAAACTATCCCGGCCCTAATGATTACAATTGCTATAAAGAATTGACCAAAAAATTGTAATAGCACAGAATTTTCAACGCCAATAGAGGATTTAAAGCCAATTGTGGAAATGCAAAAGGTCTGATTTTTCTACACAAGTGGAGGGGGGGGGGGTACGCAATACAGATAAGAAATTTCTAATTCTCTTTATTCTGCATCATTTTAATTCGAAAGTACTTCAAAATGAATAGGAAACATCGATTCATCAACAATGTTTGATTTTAAATGTACCAAGCATTTATAAAATATATATTTTTTATATTATGCATCAAGCATAAATAAACAGAATCGTTTAAGATAATCGGCCGAAAACATGTTAAGCCTAACGTCATTCGCGTTGGGAAAAAAACGAATAGAATTCGTTACTTATTTGGCAATGGGAAAATGAAGATTTTTTAGAGAAAGTTAGTTTTTAATTAATTAATAAAAAGTTAATCAATTAATACTTGAAAAAACTATATTAACATCAAATATCATCCACTTCAAGTTTCAAAAAATTTCCTTGAACTTGATTGGATGAATAAAAAGTATTTTATTAATGATTGGAAATGTGTACAAGATATATAAATAAAGGGAGAGTGTGAGCTAATAGTGGAATTGAAAAAAGGTATTTAAAAATGCGATCCTTAGAGTTTTATTCACTGTGTTTATAAAATCAAGATAATACTTTTTTAAGAATAAATGAAGTGAGCAAAAACAATCAATCAATATTTATAGCAAAAACAATCAAATAATATTTATAGCAGAAACAATCAAGCAATATTTATAGCAGAAACAATCAAACAATATTTACAGTAAAAACAGTCAAACAATATTTATAGCAGAAACAATCAAACAATATTTATAGCAGAAACAATCAAACAATATTTATAGCAGAAACAATCAAACAATATTTACAGCAAAAACAGTCAAGCAATATTTATAGCAGAAACAATCAAACAATATTTACAATAAAAACAGTCAAACAATATTTATAGCAGAAACAATCAAACAATATTTATAGCAGAAACACTCAACCAATATTTACAGCAAAACCAATCAAACAATATTTATAGCAGAAACAATCAAGCAATATTTATAGCATAAACAATCAAACAATATTTATAGCAAAAACAATCAAACAATATTTATAGGAGAAACAGAATTCTATAACCCAAAAGTCATCTGCGATAAGAAGCTCTTTGCTGATAAATTGAGAAAAATTATATATAACGTATATTTAATAGAATATACAACTTCTATAGCCCAATAGAGCATTTATTATAATAACAAAAGTGAAAGTAACATTCAGAGTGATAAGTAATAAGATAGCAACAAGGAGGTATATCAAATCTCAATTAACAATTTAAGTGATACACGCTTAGTACGATCTTTTTCATGTAACTATGTTATGCACTTGTTCTAAATTTGTGCTTTATATCTTTGATATCAAAATTATTTTGATATATCCTTCTTTTTTTACTTGATTCGCCTACAAAAAGCCCCGTGTAACTCTCATCACCTCTTTGGAGCCCAACGATCTGCATATACTAACACTATAATTTAACATTAAAGTTTATACGTTAGAAACACTCTGTATGTGTATGGATTTAAAGAGTAAAGAATTTTATGAGACAATAAGGTTAATAAAGAACTCTTACTATCAAGCATTTAAGAGGATTTTTAACATCAATGAAAAATGTTTAAGTAGAATAACAGCATCCGTATATATAGGGTGTATAAATATAAATATGATTTTGTCATTTTTTAATTAGAAAAATGATCGTTTGCAATAAAAAAACAAAGATCAATTTTTTTCCGAATTATTTTTCTCCTGAAATTTTAACATTTTTCCTACTTTCAGAAAGCGAAGTTTGAATTATGCTACCAAGAATTATGATTATTTAGATGTAATCCAACTATCAAGCCTATTTTTCATATCTGAGTTTTAACTGTGCTTATCTCTAAAGGGGCACTCTACATGCAGCAAAACAAATGTTAATCTACAGGTGCAATATCTGGTGAATACGACCAATAGGCAATGTATCACAGCGAAGGGATTCTAAATTCGCCTATTATTGACCTGATATCATGTGGACAAGCATTATAAAGTTAGAAAATATTATCCATCAGATGGTTGTTAAATAAATGCCTGATAAATAAAGCCCAACAATGGAAAGGATTTGGCTATTTAAAGGCTTAAAGTTCTAAACTATTATAACATATAAATGCTATAAAAATACTATTAAAAGTAATGAAAGCTATAGAAAATGCAAGAATAAAGCGATGTCTCTATTATTAAGTGAGATCCAAGATTCTACAAGAATAATCCCTATACTGCCAAGGAGACCAAATAAACGAGGGCGGAGAATTTACCCTACCTGACCATTGATATGTTAGTTAATTAGTGTTTTGCTGCCTAATAGTTTTTTGTTAGTGTCTACAAGGGCTTTTTAAAAATATTTTCACCATATTTCTGTCACATTTATTCCATATTTTCTAGAAAATTCACTGAAAAAAACATCACGTTCAAGGCTAATGTTCGTTACGTTCAAATTCAATATGCTGGATAATAATCCAGCATATTTCTTTAGCACTTCTTTTATCGCCATACGACTCTTGTAAATTATTTTTGTCATCAAATGATAAATTTAATATATATTAATCTTTTTTAAAAAAATAATTGTTTATTAACCAAAGTTTGATAAAACGCTAAACGAAATAAAAGTTTCACTTATTAGAGCCATTAATAATTTAGAAGATGTGAATTTTAATTTATCTCTCCATGAATGAAAAGAAGAAAACTTCAAATATTTGAGCAGTTAAATATTCATAATCAAAAATTCATGATTCGTAATAGAAATATAACTTTTCAAGGAATTCATTTACTGACAACAAGTTATTAAGGTTATTAAATAAGGTCTTTTGGAAGTGCTTTTGCAAATAAATTTAAAGGTTTAAAGTAAAAAAGAAAGCTGCGACGGCTTATTTTAATAAGCTCTGTTAGCACTACCATTTAATATATCAATGCTTCCTTACATAATTTTCACACGGAAGATTATCTACTGTGAATTCTGAATATTCTTAGACCCTAGCGTGTTTCCGCATATTTCTTTTCCAAATGAAAATGAATTAATGGAGCTTAGTGTAAACATTAAAATAAGCCTGACTTTTGATTTCAGATATTTCATTTCTTTTGCATAATTTAACATTTTTCTGAAGATTTCATCTTGATCTCACACGGAAAAGTGATAGAAATTGCAAATGATTTGGAATTCGATATAAAAATATGGTGTAAATATCAAAGGTGAAAACTTTTGACGAGTACTTTTCTTAGAAACAAAAAAAAAATCATCATGGCAAAATAAGCAAGAATTTAAAAAAAATGTCAAAATTCATGAAAAAAGTTACATTATAAGTAATTGGAATAACTAGAAAAATATTTTTTTTAAATTTTAAATTATGTAAAAGTTACTAATATTTTCGGAATAGGCAAAAATATTTCGGAAGATATTGCTAAGCTGTCGTTCAATTTTTAATTAAATAAAAGTCGAATTAAAAATTTTAAAACACTTTTTCCAAGATAATTTATTACTCTGAAAAGTAACCTCCGCCCCATCGAAAAGGCACCTCGAACTGCGAATCAGATGCTTGATGGATCAGGATCATGATGGATCAGGTATAATGGTTGGATCTCATCACTCTGGATGCTTCGTTGGTTGTTGGATATTTTTTCTGGCCATTCTTAAAAGCCATTCTTGGCCATTCTGTGCCAATCAAGTGGTAAGAAAACTAGGAAGGCAATAAAAGAACACATAATAAAAAAAGATTGAAATGAAATCTGCAATGCATATTTCAATGTATCATGTCAGAACATGATTTCTTGAACGGCCAAGCACCACGTGCTCGTGCGAGTTAAATGATATTTTTATTCATTTTAATCGTTTCATTTGAATGAGTCACTTTAGTATTGCAAACGATCCAAGACATTTTGTCGAGTTCGAATTTTTTGACATTATATGTTCTTCCCCTATACTACTCATACGAGAAGATTAAAAGAACAATAATTGTACAGGAATTATTTGATATTAAACATCACCAATATTTTTGGTGATTAAACTGGTTTACAGAGAAATTTTGAAATATTTGTCAGTAAAACACTTGAAATGTATTCATTTTCTAATTCTCGTTGAATTAGTTGAATTAAAAAGATTGGAATGAAATCTGCTATGCACATTGCAATGTAGCATGTCGGAACATCATTTCTTGAACGACCAAGCACCACTTGCTCGTGCGATTTAAATTACATTTTTATTCATTTTGACTGTTTCATTGAATGAGTCACTTTAGTATCACAAACGATCCAAAAAACTTTGTCTCGCATTGATAGTTTCAAAAAATATCACATTTCCTATTCATTTCATTTCGTATAATCACGTGCTGAGAATGACAATTTTTATGTTTTATGTGCTGTAGTCATTAACTTATTTTTTTAAAAAAAATCAGAGCTTTTGTAATTACAACGCGTTACTGAAAGCTGATTTTTTGAAATGATCGTGCAAATAATAAAGTTTCAATTTTTCGCCTACGGATTTTTGTTGACGCCACAAACCTCATTTTCCGAAATAACATCATGTTCTGAAATGATAATATCAGTCAAAGAGTGTCCAAATACAAATGCAAAGAATAAAGGCACAAGCATGTTTAAATTTTAGCTAAACACTAATGCGATAAAAACGCTAAAATAAAGCGATGTAAAAGGTCAAACATGAGCAGAAGTTAAAAGGTGGTATATACTAGGCCTTCGCCACCTTGGTGGGTAAACAAAAAGGTGAGGGTATAGTTCCTCCCATAGATGGGGGAAATTTATTCCAAAGTCTGGCTACATGCACAGCAGATTTTTCGGTCGCGATTAATTCATCGTCGCCGTCATAACAACAGCATAATGTGTTAAATTATATTACAGCTTACTCATTTGGCGGAGAAATAACAGTGTGGTCATTCAGAACACCAATATTGTTATGGCGGCGACGATGACTTAGTCGTAACTGAAAAATCCGCTGTGTGTGTAACCAGCCTAAGGGAAGGGTTGTACCGTGGCTGGTGATGGCCTTTAGGACTCAACCACAGTTCCCACCAGTGTTGCTGTTTCGGCTTTCTGGTCATTCTGTACTTATTATTCGCATGCCATCGGGCGTATCGGAGAGTCAGTGATATGTCTTATTTACCAAAATATGATATGTTTTGCACTTCAAATGCAAATGGTCTAACTTATTTAGCATCAATAATTTAAAATTCCCCACTAAGAATATTCATTGCTATTCTTCTTCTTCTTGTGTACAGCCGACCACCCCGCCACCACTGAATGTTGCAGTATCGACAGGATTGTATGTGGTCGACTGTGGACTGTAGCAGTGTCCATCCTTACATTGACCGAATCTGTCAATCTGATATTTTCTTAGAGATAGTTGGCCCGAAAATGGGTCAAATACTGACCACCTCCTCTTCCACAAACTTTCAAACAGTTGGCAAAAAACTGATAATTTAAGACATCATGTCCTTCAGAGTCCTAAGATCACCTGGTACCATCAGTACTGAACTCAAGTCTCTATTTTCAACTTGCAGGTTTTTTCTATGTTCGCAGATCTCTGTAAATTCCTTTAAATAGTGGTAAACAGTACCGATTCCACCACAAATGGATTCATTTTCCTGCATTCTTCCAAATCTTTGGAAATAAGCAGGGAATCTCCCATGCTCTGATAAAAATTGGATTACCAGAGGATGGTATCTCCTTATTTTTATTTCTGGATTAGGAATAAAATCGCAAGTTACTCTTCCTTTTTTGGACATATACGATCTTTCAAACCATTGTAGCTTAATTTCTTTGCTCAATAACATTCATCGATATTAAATTTTCTTCCATAGGGTACTCAAATTTATCGAACCAGATAATTAAGTATCAAATACATTAAAAAAGGTGAATCTCAAAAGGGCAAAACTTAAAAATTACGACACATCAGGAATTGCTTGATCAAATGAATTACAAGGTTTTATCTTAATAAACATGACATAATTAATTTAAATAAATATATAGAAAATATAAACTTATTGAATTTGTAGTTTCGGATTTGTTGCTGAGAGCATCAGCTATTTGGAGAGTAAAAAATTGTGTCACTACTTATTTTTATAACTTATATGTCTAACTTTATTCAGTTCAAAATCATTAGTATAATCTGAAATAAAATGTAATGCTTTCCTAATACAAATATGTATTTAACCATAAAGATTTATAATTAAAAAAACTGAAACGAAATAACAATTTTCTTTTTATATACAATTAATTTTTTCTTAACTTTTCAAACCCTGCTTTAAGAGAGTTCAATGATTCTTATAAGGAAAAAAATCGATAATTGCTAGTAAATAATTTTTATTCTCTTTTTAAGCTTTTTTTTCTTTCAAGTTAATGAGTTTTTACTTACGGTTATTTTATACCTTAGGGAAATATTTTGTATCATTTTCTGGTTTTAATCTTCTTTTGGAAATATTTGACTTCTGTCTTTTTTATTCTTTCCAGAAATTCATTTCAATTCAATTTTAAAGTAATTTATTTCCAGAAAGATTTTTAAAAAAATGAAAAGCTCTTCTATAAGCATAAGTGAGAGATTTTCGGAAAGACTCAGTTTCTTTCAGATAAATAAATGAATTCAAATTTCAAATGATTAAATTATGTTTCTCGAAGGAAATTCCTTTTGAGTTTGTAAACGCTGCGAGAATATAATGAAATAAATTATAGATTGAAAATAAATTTAAACACTAGTTTTTCCCCGATGTATCCCCTTGAGATTTTTTTTATTTGATGATTTTAAGAAAGTTCCCTTATTTACTACCCAGGGAAAGAGAAGATTTTTTTAGGGTAGAGGGGGGGGGGGGTAAATTAAAAGTCTGAGCATATGTAGCTTTATTTCAAGTCTACAGTTTTTAGTGTGTTTAGTTTTATTAATGTCCCGTTTCAAAGCAACTCTAGGGTTATTTTAGGATGGACCTTATAGTTTACAACCATGTTCGGATGCAGAAAATGTCACCTAAACTGTAATCCGCTTTTCCGAGCATCCACACCACACCAGCTGGAGGACGTTTTGCCCTCCAGTGCACAAGACCCACTTAAACAGCAGTTCTTTGGTAGAATCGAAACTGAAGCTTAATAATCGTCTGTTATCGAAGACGAAACCTCACCACCACGGCCGATGCGAAAACTCTTTTCAGAATGTAATATAATAAATTAAATAAAAGATTAAAATAAAGTTAATCACCAGGTTTTCCTCTGGGTAAAAAATTCTTTATTTGTCAATCTTAAGCAAGTTCTCTTAGTTGCTGTCGAGTGAAAATGAAAGCTTTCCTTTTATGTGCGTGAGTGTTTTAGTAAAATAAAAGCTTAATAATTCGTGACTTTCATGGCCTTACCTAAGAACCACAGTTTTGTGTGGGTTTAGTTAGTCTAAAAGCAGAGCTTGCGAGTCCAGGTAAGGTGCCGAGCTTTGTGTCGCTGAATACCCAATGGGACAAGCAATGATTTGCGGCTGCGAAACCCCTTGCATAGTGCATACACTTGCGCTTGTTGATTGGCCTGCATTTAAATCCACAGAATTTGAGGAAGTGTTGAACTTCCATCTCGTGTAACGATTCTTTTCAGGCTTCGATAATACCGTTCTATAAAATCCTTTTTCAAACGGCATAGCTGCGGGATATTTAAAGTTTTACCGGAAACTTGGTATTCGCGGAAAGTCAGCCGCGAAAATCCAAATTCCATCTTTATTTCGGAAATACTGTGTACCCTCTCTGTGCCCCGTTACAAATCGCTTAAATTTTGATACCCATCCATTATAACAGTAGGAATCGACGTAATAGCCTCCTCAGACGCCTGTTGTCTTACATACGCACTGTCAACCGTATCGAGTAACGCTGGTTGGTTGAACATCTCCAGTATTTGCATACGACCTGTTATACCAGTTTTTCTGGCTCTTCAGAGTAAATCTCAAATTTAGACAAGCTGTGGATTTGACCATTCTTGACCTCCTTAATAACAAAATATCCCTCAATAACAACCAATCTAATTACCACGTAGGTATGATATACAGGAACCCACAAAAAATAGTTTGCTGCTTTACTATTTTTTTTATGTATTTGTTAAGAGAAAGCACAAAATTCTCTTGAGTGACTGTTGATTTAAAAAAGTAATTTTCGGTCATTTTATAATATTTTATTTATACAAGCCAAGAATTGACGTTTTTGTATAATACTATACGTAAGTAAATATGTCTATCATGTGAAAACATCTTTAAAAAAAGATGGAACATATGTTAACTAACGGCCCAAATTAAATTCCTTAAAATTGAAAAGCTAATTTAATTCGGTCCTTTCAAGTGAAAAACTTCTCAGAACCTTTACTTCCGAGCGAAATAGCACTGAACATATCTGACTACTGAGATACTGAATGTCTCTCATATATAAACAACCAAAAAAAGACGAACCAAAGGTTAACTAATGGCCCAAATTAAATTCCTTCGAACTGAAACACAAATTTAATTCGAAATCCTTTTAAGTGAAAAACTTCTCAGAATTACAAAATTTACTTTCGAGTAAAAGTACTCTGAACATATCAACATGGATTTAAAAAATCATGTTCAACAGTTGTAACAAAGTTTGTAAAAGCTTTCTCGATTTAAAAACTTCTTCTTATACGAAGTTAAACAAAAAAAATCCATTTGCGATCAGATTTCAGTTTAAGATCTTACAGGACAACTTTAAAATGCTCCCAGTATATATATATA
>JAOUZG010000678.1:2717434-2734350 GCA_026289955.1 Argiope argentata | reverse complement strand
AAATGATGCTTATATTCTAAATAGCTTTTGGAATATTCTCAAAACTTGTAAACTTCTGACAATCGATTTATAGCGCAAATCGTTAAGTGACCGTATAATAAAATTTTTTATCAGGTTAATTCTTCATGAGGCCGGAGCTGTAAATATAATAATACAGTTCGTTAAATTTATTTTCAGATCAAATTATCATAAATTAATATGAATTCTACTTTCTTTACAAAAAAAATTTCCTTTTAACCGATATAAATTGTAAAAAGCAGAACAGATTGACTATAGGAACGATGGAACATATAACTAATGTTTACTCTTTACCAGAAAAAAAGGCTTTAAAATAAATTAAACAGAAATTATATAATTTTGTTTTCATATATATATATATATATATATATATATATATATAATTAAAACGAAAACAGCTAATGGAATTAGAAAATTATGATTTAAAACAATATTTCATTTTACATTGCCGGTTTGCGTTTCCTTAACCACATAAATTGATTTTCATACTGGTAATTAAATTTTAACTCCGTGATAATTTCATAAATTTAATTTTTTTTTCGGTATTAAAAGATAAATCTTTAAATATTAAGTACGCTGAAGTGACAAAAGTCATGGGATAGCAATATGCAAATATACAGATGGCAGTAGTATCGCAGCGAAAAAGTATAAATGCGCAGTTCGTTTTCAGGTTTTTCGTGATTTATGGCGACACGACGATAATTAACAGACTTTGAACGTGGAATGTCAGTTGGAGCTAGACACATGGGTCATTCCATTGCGGATATCGTTAGTGAATTCAACATTCCGAGATCCACAGTATCAAGAGTGTGCCGAGAGTATGAAATTTCAGGCATCCCATCCCATCATGGACAGCGCAGTGGGCGACCACCTGCACTTAACTACCGAGACCACCGACGTCTGTGTAGAATGATCAATGTTAATAGACACGCAGCACTTCGTCAAATAACTGCAGGAATCAATGTGGTACGTACGTGGGGCGTGTCCGATAGGACTATGCGGCGAAATTTGTCTTCCTTGGGCTATGAGAGCAGAAGACCGACTCGAGTGTCTTTACTGATTGCACGACCTCGCCTGCAGCAACTCTCCTGGGCTCTAGAGCATCTCGACTGGTCCCTAGACCAGTGGAAAACCGTGGCGTGGTCAGATGAGTCACGATTTCATTTGTTACAGGCTGATGGTAGAGTTCGTGTGTGGCACAGACCCCACGAAGCCATGAACCCAAACTGTCAGCAAGGCGCTGTTCAAGCTGGTGGTAGCTGCATAATGGTGTAAGCTGTTTTTACATGGCATGGACTCGGTCCTCTGGTGCAACGGAACCGATCATTGACTGGAAATGGTTATGTTCAGCTGCTTGCAGATCACTTCCAACCATTCATGGACTTCACGTACCCACACAACGATGGGATTTTTATGGATGACAATGCACCATGTCACCGGGCCAGAACTGTTCGCGATTAGTTTGAAGAACATTCCGGACAATCCCAGCGCATGATCTGACCACCTAGATCGCCCGATATGAATCCCATCGAGCATTTATGGGGTATCATCGGAAGGTCCGTTCGTGCCTAAACTCCTGCACCATTCACACTTTCACAATTACGGACGTCTATACAGACAGCATGGCTCAATATTCCTGCAGAGGACTTCCAACGACTTGTGGACTCCATGACACGTCGAGTTGTTGCACTTCGCGGGGCAAAAGGAGGACCGATACGATATTAACAGTCATTCCATGAATTTTGTCACTTCAGTGTATTTATTTACAGCACTGAAGTAATAAAAATATTTTTCACCTTTATGCAACAATCGTGTATGTAGCATTTTTATTGCAGTAAATAATCTCGTGAAAATTTATAAATCTCCGATACGATTAACAAAAATTCAGCATAAAAATCATCTATTTTTAATAAACACAAGCAATTTCGTTTGTTTAAAATATATTTATGGTTTGGGCATCTCACCAATCAGCAGTTCTTAAATTGGGTTAAACAACGTATTTTATTCGCAATGAAAATTAAGGTAGCTGTTAATTTATTACTGAGGGACCAAGTAGGAAAGTTTAAGAACGCATCGATTTAAAAAGTAATGGCAATGGTGAAATATTTCAGAAAACACACTCACGCACAAAATGGCTTGCTGAATCGAATAATAAAAAAAACCAATACATGCAAAAGAAAAATTTCGAGATAGTAATTCATTAACTTTGTTAATTAACGAGGCTAACCAGTTCGTCTGTCTGAGCAAATTTTCCTTTTAAAACCATTTCCAACAATCCCAGTTTGACAAAGATAATGATAATAAAGTTACAATGGCGTTTCTTTTCTTTCTTTTTTTCGAATGATAGTACAAGAAAAGTATTTAAAAGTTATAAATTATTATTTAAAAAATGAAGGTAACAATTTTCAAAAGGCTCAATCTTTATTTATAAAACAGAATAAAAAATTAAAATGTCAAAATGAAAGTGAAAACACAAAGTATTTTACAAATTAAATATCAAATAGGTAGACATTTTTGCTTTAATTCATAACGTTTTATAATATATTGAGAAAAATAATATTTATCGAAACGCATCTATAATCTCCTTAAGGAGATTACATAGGTCTGTAGGAAGGAATTCGTTAATCCTGATGAAGCGAATTGTTTTTTAATTTTGAACAGGTGTTTACGTATTTTTACTGCATTATTACTCATAAATATTTTTAATTATCTCGATTTTTTCACCTAGAGTACATTGAAAAACGTTTTAGGGTATTCTTCCAGTAATTAACTCCAGTAATTTTTAATATAAATAAGAAGAAGAAAACTGTCATGTATGAAAATTGTAGACGATTCTCTTTAAACTTATCATGAAAAAAAAATCACTATGAACCATCATTAATTTTGCAAATTATTTATAAAAATCTAGTTTTTCCATTAATCAGTTTTGAACTGTTAGAGAAATAGTAAATGTTTATCTAATGCTCCAGTATACATTAATTTTTTTCAAATTTCATACATCATTATTCTGGCGCTTTTTTCGGTTTGTGAAGTCAATTAAGTTTAGTTGAAATTAGTGAAAACCGCTATCTATACTTGGAATTGATAAAGGAAAAATTCTTACGTTAAAAACAATTGAAATAAAAATTATATTTTTTCTTATTAAATAGATTTTGATTCTAAATCAGTCTATTATAAATTATGTAATCGGAGCACTTTTTCTAAGAACTATAAGCAATGAAATAGTATATTTTCGTCTTAAGACAAACAAAAGATGCATAAAAAAAATAATATACTTCTGAGAATTTATACTATTCCAAATTTTGGGTCGATTATTTAGGTATATCGGTGGGTTATAAAAAAAAATTTTCCTATAAGAGCTTTCACAAAAATGGAATACATTTTCGGTTCAAGGTATTTTGATTCATGCGTTCAAGAATCAAATGAGAAAACCGAGTTAGTCTTTAATAGTTACGATTACACTGACCAAATTTGAAAGCTTTCAAGTGGCAATACCAATTTTTTTATTGGAATATGTTCTACATTGCAAAAAAAAACCACAAATATCTTTGGAACAATTTATTTTTATCGAAATTCCGCAGAATAAACGGTTAACCATAGCGACAAAATCCTTAGAATAACTTTTGTTTTTTGAGTCACTTCATCATGGAATTGTGTCTGAAAAATTGAACTTCCGAAGACTAAGTGTTCAATTCATCAGAGTCTGACACAACGAGAGAGAACGAAATTTCAGGGCTGTGCTCATGTTTTCCTGCCACAGATCTAAGGCGATGCCCTCTTAAGTTTAGAGTTACTAATGTTAAGACAACGGTATACACGTCACCCCTCAAAGAATGCAGGCAAATGCTATTGTCAGCAAAAAGGGAAACAATCCATTAATCACCTAAAGTATTTTGTTGAGAACTCTGTATTCCGTAGGCACCTAATGATTTTTCATCTTTTCAAATGCCTGAACTCTTTTCTACATAGCAACCGTTCTGAGACCACGAGGAGATCAGGCGCCTTTTTAAACAATAGGTTCAATCTCAGGCGGCCTCGTTTTTTGATGCCATTCAGGTAAAAGTTAAAACGATGGTGGCATCCATGGCGATAAATAGAATATAAAAATAAATCCATGTGGTCTATTATTTTCCGACCCATATGGACCAATTTTCTTAGGAATCGTATCTTGGACAGGTTATTAAAGAAGTTGAGAATTCCAAGAGGCGGCCGACATCCATTGCTTCTATGAAATTAGATACATCAGTGTTTGTTTTCACAATCAGCAGAAAAATTTAATTAAATGAGCTGTGACATTATTCAAAACAAAGAATATAATAATGAAAGATTTTTATCATGTCAGAACATGATATAATTTTGAGAATGAGGTTATCAAAAATTCGTTGTCGAAAAATAAAAATTTTATTATCTTCACAAGCATCTAAAAAAGTAAGCTTTTAATAAAGTGGTGCCATTCCATTTACAAAAACTCTGATTTAAAAAAATAAGTTAATGACTAAGGCAAATAAGACCTTAAAAAATGTCCTTTGAAGAAAGTGATTATATGAAATGAAATAAATAGGAAATGTGATATTTTCTTTAAACAATCAATGCGAGACAAAGTTTTTTAGATCGTTTGCAGTACTAAAGTGAC
This sequence comes from Argiope argentata, assembly GCA_026289955.1. Classification (NCBI taxonomy): domain Eukaryota; kingdom Metazoa; phylum Arthropoda; class Arachnida; order Araneae; family Araneidae; genus Argiope; species Argiope argentata. Next base: position 2,729,699 of record JAOUZG010000678.1, on the reverse strand, counting down.
TCATTCGATGAAACAATGGAAATGAATAAAAAACATAATTTAACTCGCGCGAGCACGTGGTGATTGTCCGTTCAAGAAATCATGTTCTGACATGATACATTGAAATATGCATAGTGGATTTTATTTTAATTTTTTTATTATTATTATTATTTTCGTTTTGCTTTTCCTTTCAGAAAATACACTTAGCAAGTTCTATAGAATTATTTCTTCACAATCACTAACAGCATTTATACTCGGCTTTAAAAAAAAGTCAAACATACCACAATGTTATTTAAATTTTTATTAGAAACAAAACGTTTCTTTTCTAGATGCTCATTTTCTACTCTAATTCATGCAACGGACCTCTTCCTTTCAAGATATATTTAAATCAAAAAATACAAATATTAAAGTGGTACGGTCCGTAACTAGAAATAATGGACTACTTTTGTAACAAAACTCCCTGACATTTTCTGAAGTAAATGCCTTCTTAAGTCACATTGCTGCTTGTGACTAGACAAGGGTGTATCCATGAACCAAAAATGTTTTCGAATGAATGGAGGCATACGACAGCACCCACAAACACAAAAACTAAGTCACTAATGACATTAAATTTTGAAATCGACTAAACATTGCACTAAAAACAAGAAATTTTCATCTTTTTAAAGGCCTAAAATCCATTCTATTTGAAAAGCTCTCCCGGGGCTTCATAGATGAGGTCAAATCCGTAGTTATACGAGGGTTGCTATCGAGGACAGCGTCCTTTTTCGTGGCATCGTACCACTCGTTCCTTGCCCCTATAAATGCCCGATCAATGGCATTCCCCCTGTCAAAAACAGATCTGATAACTTTAACCAATTTTTAAAAACAAGAATTGAGCAAATTTTCCTCGGAGTCTCATATCGAACAAAAGTTATTGAAGAAGTTGAGAATTCGGCATCCAATAGCATCTGTTAAGTAAGGTTCACCAATTGTTGTTTGAACAATTTACAACAAATTTTAATTACATGAATTGTGATCTTTTTTAAAATGAAGAACATACTTCATTCTAAAGACCGGTGTTTGTTTTTTTTTTTTCATAATCATTTCTCTTTAATAAAAGCAACTTAACAATGCCAGAAAATTTTTGTCTTTGAAATGACTTTCTGTAATTACGCACAGCTTTAACTAGCAGGCACATAGTACAATGCAAACCTCATCTAGCATAAAGATTCACTGATACCAAAATGTTACTTAATTATTTCGTAGAGAATTTTTTTTAAATAGTCTCTTTTCATGATGTTCAAGGACATCGCTGCTTAAGTGCAAAGCAGCTACCTTTTTAAGATATATATAAATAAGCAAACACAAATATTAAAGTGGAACTCTCTTCAACAAAAAAAAAATGAAACACCTTTGTAATTTTTTATTATTAACACATCTTTAATTTATTATTATCACATCTTTTAAAATTTAATTCAAGAAATAAATATGTAGAGCGGGTTAACACCATACAGAAACTGATTATCCAGATTGATTAATATAGTTAATTCAATGCTACCTGGATTTTTTTATTACTATTATATTATCATTATTGAAATGAACTTTTTTGACAAACTCGACTTCTCAATATAATTTTTTCTGAAATTTCGATGACAATTCCGAAAGTTATAGCATTTTCGAAAATGACACTTTGAATGTAAAATGAATATTATAAAGTTTTTACGTTATTCGAGAACTATTACATATTTTATCAAAAAAACCTTTTCATTCACTTATTTTAATTCATAAAAATACGAAACAAAAGCATAAATATCCTGAATTTAATTTTGTTAAAGAATTTTCAAACATGAATGGAAGAAAAAGTGAAACGTTATATTATATATAATTTTTTTCAAAAGATCAAAACTGACATTCTAAAATCCCGGAATTCAAAATATTATGTAGAACAACTTTTATGCAATAACATCACCAAGAATCATTAATAAATATTCACAAAAATTTCAAAATTCACTCAATCGATCTCCGAGGTCCACTTTATAACGGACCGTATAGTAATTTTATACATACTCACATATTTATTCTTCATGTAGCATGAATTATGTTGTAATCATATATTGTACTTGACCAACTTGATTTTCAGATCGGATTATTATAATTTTAAATTATTTCTACTTTCTTTTTTTAAAAAAATATTTTTCCAATAAGTTGATATGAAAAGTGAATTGCAGAAATATTGAAAATTGATTCTCCACGTTTGCCAGCCTTTATCCTTTACAATAAACTAAATTAAATCTGTATAATTCAGTAAATTAAGAAACGCTGAAATAATTAAATGAATTGCATGTATAATTATGTATATTATGTATATTGCATGTATAAGCATATATAATTATTCATATAGGACAAGTAGAAAATGTTTATTTGAAATAATTATTCATCGTTTTAATAATTACCCTCTTTTATTTCTTTAACAATACAAGTTTATTTTATGCTAAATAATTGTTTCTTAATTAACAGCATTGTATTTTAAATTTGTAAGATTAACAGATTATTCTTTAAACATTGAACATTGCATTGAAGCTAAATAATTGAAGTAATTTAAAGATTGTTGACCTGAATGTCAAAATAGTCTATCTAAAATTATTATTTAAATAAATTATTCCTGTAAAAATTAATAACTCTTTGATCCTATTAACAATAATTCTACCCGAAAATAAATTTATTTCCTTTTAAAAAACATTGATAATTTCATTGTTTTAAAATGGTATTTCATTTATAGTATCACACCAACCAGCAATTATTTTTGAGTGGATTAAAAATAACATTACATTTCCCATAAATTTACGATGTTAACTGTTTTATAAGTAAACAAAAACGATTTTTAAAAGAATAATACTAAATCTTAAATATTCAAATACCAATTAAAAATACATTTTGAAAAATCATACTCGTATTAAAAATAACTCTTAGTCATTTTGTTCACTATTTCGAGATTCTTGTGAATAAAAAGACCAAAAAAAATATTTATTTTATTTTTAACAAGTTCAGATGTGCATCGGTTGGTTTCGTCTTTTGGGACAGAAACTCCAACACAAGAAATTATGCATATCTCAAAGACTTAATTTGATACACATTCTTAAAAAGGCCTGCAGAAACGAATAAATAAAAGATTTCGATTTCTGTAATGGAATAATTGAGATAATAATTCATTACTTATCTTAATGAATTGGATTATCGGTTTGGTTTTCTCAAAAAACTGGGTTTTTTCAGTCTCTTTCATCAATCCCAATTTTGTGAAGAAGCTTCAATAAACAACAAAGTTACAGGGGGACTCTTAACAATTATACAAAAAAACATTTTCTTAAAAAAACGTAATTTTTTATAAAGTTTAACTTTTTTTTTGCACCGAGTGGATTTAACAATTTTCATAATGTCTGATTTTCATTCATAATACAGAGTCAAAAATATCAAGATGAAGATGAAAAATAGAAAACGTTATTACAAATTAAGAATCATGCATATAGTTATTTTCGATATAATCAGCACCATTTTACAATATTTTGAAAAACCGATCATTTTTAATAAATTTTGCTGTTTTATAATAAACAATAATAATTTCCGGCTGTATATTACAGACGCATATTGGAAAACTTATAAATTCCCGAATTAGACAATAGGAACGAAATTATGTTTATTTCATTTGTCTTCTTAAATATTTCGGATTATCTGGATTTTTAGCTTATATTTATTTGTCTCGTATCTCGAACACAGGTTGTTGAAGAAGTTGAAAACGACAACAGGATCTAAACATCTGCAAAGTAAGATACGTCAAATTTGGGTTTGACATTTGGCAGAATACCTTAATCACATCGACTGCGACCTTATTTAAAACGAAGAACATACTTCCTTCGAAGATTATTTATTATTTCCTTTGTCTTCTTAAATATTTCGGATTATCTGGATTTTTAGCTTATATTTATTTGCCTCGTATGTCAAACACAGGTTTTTAAAGAAGTTGAACATGACAACAGGATCTAAGAACTTAACATCTGTAAAGTAAGATACGCCAAATTTGGTTTTGACATTTGGCAGAAGACCTTAATTGCATCAACTATGACCTTGTTTAAAACGAAGAACATACCTGCTTCGAAAATTATTTATTATTTCATTTCCCTTTCATAAAAGATTCTTAACAATGTCCGACATACTTTCGTCTTGAAAATTTTTTGCTGTGCTTAAGTACAACCTTAATCGCTCTTTGAGTCATTCTCAGAGACAAAAGTCTCTTTTCTTGATTTCTTATTGCATCTGAAATATGAATTCCACTTTTTTACGTTTCTAGATATATTTAAATCCTCAAATACAAATATTAAAGTGGTGCAGTCTTCAGCAGAAACAGTGGAACGCCTTTGTAACTTTTTTTAAAATTTAATACCGCATTTTCATAAATTAAATGTCATAAAATGACACCAAAGAACAGATTCATACCATACAAAAAACGCTTATTAACCAAATTGATTAACATGGTTAATTAACTATTATCTCGAAATTTCTTTTTATTATGGAAATTTTTATTTTGTCTAATTCGATTTTCTCGTTCAAATTAAATTCTCGGTAAAACTTTTATGAAGTTCTCATAATAATTTTGAAAATGATAATTTTTGAAAAAATGACTCTTGGAAGGCTAAATAAGTTCTACGGAATTTCGGCAATAGATCAGGAACTTAAATATATTTCTCAAAACTTTTTTCCAATAACTCACTGAAAACAATAAAATATTATAAAATACCGAAAAAGATGCATAGGTATCTCCAATTTAATATTTTTCATGAAGCTTTAGGCATGAATGTGGTGTAAAAGCGAATTGTAACAGAATTAAATTTTGGTTTCCGATTAATTCTTCATGGGACATGATCTGTAAACTTTATTATAATATTGCAATTAGATAAATTTGTTTTCAGATCATATTATCATAAATTAATATAAATTCTGCTTTCTTTACGAATATGTTTTTTCCTTCCAGTCGATATAAAATATAAACATTTATCTAAAGTTTACTCTTTATTAGAAAATATGCTTTAAAACAAATTAAATAGAAATTAGGTAATTCTGGTACCAGGCAATTTTGTATCATTCAGTACATTAATTAAAATGAAAATGCTGAAAGCAGTTGGAAAATTATGTATTAAAATGATATTTTGTCTTCTTAAATATTGCTAACTTTTATTTCCTTAACTAGATAAGTTGGTTTGCATATTGGTAAGCAAATTTTACTTCTGTGATAAATTAAAATTTTGGAATTTTAGTGTTAACCACTTAACTGGTTTGCCCGTATGCCGTTAAGTGTATCGATTTATCGATTTTTGATGGCTGTAAACAAAAAATAAATCATTCATTACAATTATAATTCAAAAATAAAATGACTTCGGATTCGTAGACAAGCCAAGTATACGATGGATTTCCATTTGAATCAAAATAAGAAAATGCTCCCAAAATAGAAGGCTTCTCCTTATTAGTTAGCAAAGATAATAAACCTGTTAAGGGGTTAAAAGATAAATATTTGGTTAGAGCACTGAATTAATAAAAATAATGTTCACCTGTATCAGCAATCGTATATGTAATATTTTCATTGTAATAAATAATCCCGGGAAAATTAATAAATCTTCGTTAGGTTTCACAAAAATTCCGCATAAAAATAATCTTATAATAAGCACCGAAACTTTTATTCGCTTTTAATGAGAAATTTTTTAATTGGGTTAAACAATACATTTTGTTCGTCATGAAAATTAAGATTGTTAATTAATTTATTTCATTAGGATCAAGTAAGAAAGCTGAAAGATACATAGATTTAAACAGTAATGATAATACTTAAATATTTAAGAATAAACAAAAAAAACGCATATAATGAACTGCCGAATCCAATTTTTTGAAAAATTTCAGTTTATGCAAATTAAAAATTAAGCTACGGTAATTCATTAACTTTGTTCATTAATTCGGCTTGCTAGCTTATCTGTCTTATCAAACCTTCCTTTTTAAACCATTTCCATTAATATCAGTTTTCCAAAGATAAGATAATAGACAAACAAAGTTACGTTGGTGTGTTTTTATTTACATGACAGTGCAAGAAATTTATTTATAATTTATAAACTGTTTTTATTAAGTGTAAATGTATTTTGCACAGAGAGAAGCTAACAGTTTTCAAAAGCCTCGATCTTCATTTATAAAACAGAATAAGAAATTACAATCTCAAAATGAAAGTGAAAAACACAAAGTATTTTAAAAATTAAAAATAAGGCAGGTAGACATTTTCGATTTAATCAGTAGTGTTTTATAATATTTTGGGAAAAATATATATTTAGTTTGTCAAGTAATTTATCGCAATTCAACTAAAATTTCCCTTAAGAGATTATATAGGTCTCTAGAAAGAAGTCTACAGGTATAGGTCTATAGGATCTTGTAATAAAATATTCCCATGAACCACCATTTATTATGCAAATTTTTCATTAAAATCAATTTGTTTCATAGCTTTCATCTGTTAGAGAAACAGTAGTAAATGTTTAGTTAAAGCTTCAGTTCTCAATAAAATTTAGCAACCTTGAAACAAAATATTGTTACTTTTTTAGCGTAGCGGGTTCGGATTGAATCTTCTTTACTTGAGGACAGCACAAACAAATTTATTCACAGGTATTTACAGCATAATTGATAGAGTAAAAACTTCGGATAAACACAATCCAGCAGTCGACGGTCACTTACAGCGTAAATGCAAGTCTTACGCACAGTAAACACAGACTGTAAAACAGCTATCCTATAGCACAGCAAACAGTAAGTCACAGCGAGCTCAATAATACAACATTAACAGTAAACGTAAACACAGCTCACTAATAACAAGCGAGAAAAGTAATCCACTAGTCCAGCGAGACGCTTCTCTTCCGTGAAAAAAACTCTCAACTAACTCACTGACTGCCAGGTTACCGCAACCCGTCCCTTATGTAGCCGACCGAGCACGCGCCCAAAAGCATTAAAAGCAACGCGCCACTTCATGAAGGATCCAGCGGCTACCAGACTATTCCTTTCGCCAAGCCTACCTGGCTGGCGTGAAGCCACTCGCCAAACGTCGCCAACTTCAGCAAGTTTTCGCGGCACTCGCCCAATTGTAACAATATTTCTAGGTTGTTGTTGTTTTCTACTTATGAAGGCAATTACTTAAGTTTTGCTCGAATTGTTGAAAACTGTAATCTATGTTAAAAATTGCCATGAAAAAAAAGAATTAGAAAGAAGATATTTAAAGTAATATTGCTACGTTTTTTATCGAATGATATTTGTTTCAGAAATAATTTTTTTATAAATTATATTATCAGTGAAATTTTTCGGAGAAATTAAATGCTGTCATTTCGTTCGCTTTCTCAAATGCTATCTTTTCACATTTTAATACTTGCAGAAGACGGATAAATAAGTACTCTATACTTTTTGAGAACTGTAAAAACATAAATTGGAGAAACAATTTTGATGTTCTTCAAATTTTCGTATTTTTTGAGCATTGCACATTGAACTATCTTTTAACTAAGTACGAATACTTGAACAAAAACAATAAACTAACAGCTTTCCACAATTTTATATGTATATGACTTTTTTTCTTTGCTTTATTGGTTTTTCTGGTATTATTTATTTATGGACAATAAACAACCACAGCAGCATGAAAAGGGAATTAAAAAATACAACCTTTGTAAAAACTATTACAAATATGTCAGAAGCAAATAAATTTGCTAATTTAGAGCAGCACCGATTCGTTGAAAAGAGATATTAAACGACCACGAATATTTTTATAAAATACTTGGTTTGAAATTATAATGGAAATCTGAAAGCTTTTTTTAGTTTTTAATTCTTACATAAAAAAGCAATTTAACTTCCTCCTTAGGAAAGGCTAATTCAAATGATTTATAACTTAATCAAAAGGTAGATTAGCTCCTTTGTACGAGGGCAAATCAAAAAGTCTTTGCGCCTATTTCTTTTTTTAACCAAAATACGGCTGTGAATACAAAGCGAACATATACATTCCCAGCAGTGAACGTTCCTTGCACCGTACCAGCCGTATCTGCCTTTTGCTTCGATGGGTGGCGCTGCTATCAGTCATTTAAGATGGCTGTTGTTCTTCAGACGTCCACAGCTTATGAGCAGCGAAGTGTTATTCGTTTTCTGTGGATTAAAAGACAAACACCCATAGCAATTCACAGAGAAATGCACCCCACGTACGGGAAAAAGTATCTATCTTTGAAAAGTGTTCAATGTGGTGTCGTGAGTTTCAAAGAGGTCGTGAAGACTTGCATTAGAATGAGAGTTCACTGGGAGAATCTGGAATACCCATCTTACAGTCCAGACCTTGCCTCTATTGATTTTCATGTTTTCGATTCTCTGAAGAAGTTTCTGGCAGGACAGAGACTCACATGTGACGAAGAAGCCAAGAACGCGGTCCGACGGTGGTTCCACAGGCAGCCGGAAGAACTCTACCACAGGGAGATCTCTAATTTATTGCTACTGTGGGACTAATTTCTGAACCGGTGAGGTGACAATGTGGATAAATAATGTAAGGTACGTAGTACACTACGCATATTTGTAAATATCTGTATCTAAAATAAAAAATAGGGGCAAAGACTTTCTGATTTGCCCCCGTAAAAAAATTTGCGGAAAGATTATTTTGATGAAACTTATTCAGAAACAATTCGGATATTTATCTGCATCTTTTGACTTAGCAACTGCCACTCAGCGCTTTCAATTTGTTTGATCATCATTTGTAAATATGGCTATACAACTGCTATACATAAACTTTATACATCGTATGAGTATAGTGATATTTAAAAGTGTTGAAGAGTCGCTTCTATCATTTCAAATTTGACGCAGAATTTTAAAGGAAATTCGCAAATTCGTGATCCAATTCTAAAAATTTCTTTTCCTTTTTTTTCCTGGCGTTTTTTCATAAAGGGTAGCGCATTTTCCTCTTGATCTAGGCTTCCAGGGCCGATTTGGGTATGATTGTTCTTCTTTGTTCTATCTGTAAGTGAGTGCCCCCCATGTAAAAAGGGTCTGTGCAAGCGAATGCGATGAGCGAGTAGCTAAGTCGTATTCTTTGCCCTGGTTGGCGCTACTTCAAACAAGAGCCGCTCATTAGGCTTAAAATTGCTGAAGCATTATCGAACTTTTACGTGACAAGACCCATTAAAAACAAAAACAAAAACATTTTTTTATTCATAAATATTAGTATCCCTAAAATATCTAATTTTGGCTTCAGTTTATTATTATTATTATTGACATTCCCCCTGTCAAAAACAAATCTAATGAATTTAACCAATTTTTTTAAAACAAGAATTGAGCAAATTTTCCTCGGAATCGCATCTTAAACAAAAGTTCTTAAAAAATTGAGAATTCGCATCCAATGGCATCTGTTAAGTGAGGTTCACCAATTGTTGCTATCACAATTCACAGCAAACTTGAATTACCTGAATTGAGATCGTATTTAAAATAAAGAACATACTTCATTCTGAAGACGTATGTTCTTTTTTTTTCATAATCATTTCTCTTCCAAAAAAGTTCCTTAACATTGCCGAAGAAATTTTCGTTTCGGAGATGCCTATCTGTAATTATGTGCCGCTTTAATTAGCAATCGCGTAGTGCAATGAAAACCTCAGCTAGCATAAAACCTCACCGATACCAAAACGCTACTTGATTGCTCCTTAGAGACTTAAAAAAAGTCGTTTTTCATGATGTTCAAGGACATCGCTGCTTAAATGCGTAGCAGATAGTTTTTAAGCTGTATATAAATAAGAAAATACAAATATTAAAGTGGAACACTCTTCAACAAAAAAATGAAACGCCGTTGTAATTTTTTATTATCACAACTTTACAAATTTAATTCATGAAATGAATATACAGGTCGGGTTAATACCATACAGAAACTGATTAACTAGGTTGATTAACAAAGTTAATTCAATGCTATCTGGAATTTTATTATTATTATTATTGTTGTTGTTGTTGTTGTTCTGAACCATATAATTTAAATGTAAAAATAAATATATCTTTGAGTATATTTTGTGATTTTAACTGAAGTGAGAAATTTCTGTTATTTGGAAGACTATAATTTAACCCTTCTTTGCATGATTTTTTTTTTGTTTTTAAATAAATTAGGGCAATAGAAGTCATGTTCTATGTTAAAGGGATAATATCTGCGAAATCCTGGTATAAATATATAGTATGAAATAATTAAAAAAAATAGCATGAAGGAAATATCCATCATTATTTAAATGTACACGTTCAGCTCAGTGCAATATATTCAATGTCCCTCTCTTATAAATTCCTCTTCTCATTATCGCTTTCATTAGAAAGAGAAAAAATATCTCATATTAGTTATAAAAAATATTAAAGAAATCCCCGTTTCTTATAACCTCAACGAATAGGGGAATAAGTTCAAATATAATAATTTTGCTATAATAATTTTGACATTTTTTTTTATTTGTTATTATTATTTGCTATGCTCCTTATTACATAACAGTCATGAGAAAAATTGCCAGTAAAAAAATTTACCGTACACCTCTTCTGAGTACAATTTTGGCTCACTAAATTTTATGATGGAAATTTCCATCATCATGCAAGAAGGGTTTCGAACAGTCGTTTCCGCAAATTCATTTCCGGTATGGCGAATTGCCGCTATTGTTAAATCATAACAATCGGGCTTTACTACCTCTTAAGGTGAATGTTTTAAATTCCGCGTAAATAAAAAAAGTTGAGATGTTTCTATTGCGGCCTTAAGATCTGAATAATGTGTATGTGAAACACTCTCCTTGGAGCCTATTCATGGACCATGCTACATGCAAGAATCAAAAGGGGAAAAGTGGAAGACTTTCTCGCAGAATCTCTTATTGAGAGTTCCACGTCATATTAGAGCAGATTAACTACATTTACGGAGACTGAAAACTTGATTAAAACGGAGTATTTCACCAGCTGCGAGATTTTAGTGTTGTACATATTTTATGGCAGCAATGAAAAGGCATTTAGAGTGAAATCTTAAATGAGATTTTATAAGTCCAGAAGCTTTTTCAGATTAAAATAACAGTTATGTCCCCCATAAATACAAAATGTTAGTTTGGAGGAGAAATATACTTCACAAATAAGAAATATATAACATTACAAAATAATGATTAATACTTTTAATTACAATCTCATTAAAAAAATTAAATAAGAAGACAAAGCAATAAAATCTGTAATTGCAACAAACTAAAACGAATACATTAAATTTTAATTAATATTTGTGTAATGAAAAGGGAAATTGTAAAATAACTGGCCTTCAGTACGAAATTCATAGAAAATATTCTTTTATGAATCAACATCAGGATTACATTTTCATTATGCTAATCTTATGTTTGTGTACTGGCGACTTCTTTTTATGAAAATTCCATGCCTTTATTAGTCTTCACTTCAAATTTTGTTTCATTTTGATGATGATGTGTCAACTTTACAAAGGAAAGAGAGGTGCAGGAACTTCTAAGGGTATAAATCCCTGAGCACCCGAGAACATAAGTCGAGAGTACACACGTCACAAACCCTTTTTACTTAGCGGACTTCATTTATGCGTTTCATTCATTCATCCACAGATAGTAATTTAGATCTGGAACAGATAGTGATCATCTTTGATAAAGTACCTCCACTGGTATTACTCTTGACACGGAGGACTTTGCTACCACGACAGATTTAACGTGAACCAGCCACCACACTCAAGGATAGTCTTTGGCAGGCGGATTTGACCTAGCAACGCAAGGGATGCGAATTCAATTCCCTACCTACCAGGCTATTCCAGCCTTCATCTGTTGCAATGAAACGAGAACTTAAAGAATTATTGAAGATTTTGAGATGATATTTCTTGAAGTTATGGCATGTTCCTTGTTTAATAGAAAGATAAGAAAAAAGGCCAGTGACTGACCTCTTTGTAGCTAGAGACCAATTATCTCGAAGAGGATGTCAGTTTGGTAAATTAAACAGCGCTATGGATGGACAATGCTAAAGAAATCGGTGAGTCCAAATAAATCCTACCGATACTGCTACGTTCAATGGTGGAGATGTGATCGGCTGTACACAAGAAATGCGGACTGAGACGTAATCACTCATATAGGATCCTGAAGCATTGAAGAGTAAATAAACACTGAGTAAAATATGATATTCTCTGCTTATTAAAAAATAAAAATCTTTTTAAAAAAATTGTGCGTGCATATTATAAGGATAGGAGTCATCATTTTGGGTGTGGATATAGAAGGTTTTGGGTGTG
>JAOUZG010000678.1:2702203-2717034 GCA_026289955.1 Argiope argentata | reverse complement strand
GACTACGCACTGGGCATTTCAAGGGCATGAAGATTAACCCCAGATCATGTTTTTAACTGACAGGCCATTACTCGTTCTCTCCTTCAACTTGGAGCGCCATCAATCCTCTGTAGCAGGGGTTCTAAAACTTTTAGACATTGCGACCCCCATTTTAGACTAAGTATTTTGGTGACCCCCAAAGATTTTGAAATTTTTACATGTACTCAAGAGTTCGTAGAGTATGTGTTGGGTATTGGCGCCACATCCCTTGGCACTTCATCTTTCTCCTTACTAGTGTCATCTCATCTCGAAACTTTGATTGAACGGTTCACAGATTGCATTCCAGTTAAGGATATGAGCGGGGTTGTGTGGATAGTCAATCCGTTCAGTGAGCAAGCCGTAACAAATGCTAAGCTATGTGTCCGTCATCATGATCAACTGATAGATATTTCAAGTGATCGGTCAGCTAAAGTAACTTTTAACATAGCTTATATCGACAAATTTTGGTTACGTATTAAAAAGGAATACCCAGAACTGTCCAAAACAGCATTAAAAACTTCGATGCCGTTTTCTACGCATTACAGCTGTGAACAAGGATTCTCCATGATGATAAATTTAAAAACAAAATCAAGAAATCGTTTGACACTGGAAAGTGACATTGTTTTGTGTGTTACAAAGCTCATTCCAGACATTAAAAATTGGTTAATTCTAAACAAGCTCATGGATCCCACTAACTAATAGAACACAAAAACCAACTTGTATGTGTATTAAAAGCTTTATTTGTACTCTTTTTTAATGAAAACTACAGCAATAAATTAATTTTCTTTAAACTTTTCTTCCACTCGCGACCCCCCTCGGACACATCCCGCGACCACCCTGGGTGTTGCGACCCACCTTTTGAGAACCCCTGCTCTATAGTTACCAGGCTCCAGAACTAACTGATCTGGTCACCAAGACTCATAAAGGAATCTAAATTCTTTACACTTTGCACAGCAGCGGACACGACAACAACAACAACAATCTCTCGCCCGCGCTATTTGAAATTGGACGGATTGCTTACATTTATATCTAAATTGAGTCATTATTTTATTTACTTAAATGCAATCAAACATACATTGAATACTGACAGCAAGTTAATTTTTATAATAAGAGATAGGATAGAAGAAACATGGTACATGAAAACAATAAAAAATAAAGTCTTTTTAAAAATAAAAAAAGATTCTAACATTTTGCCTAATATTCTTGCTAAATAAATGAAGATAACTAAACTATTCATAATTCTCAAATAACTCTTACACTCTTGAAAAACCTCGCCTCTTATTTAAATTAAAAATATACTACAAATAAATAAAATATGAAAGATTAAAATGAAATCTGCTGTGCATATTTCAATGTATCATGTCAGAACATCATTTCTTGAACGGCCAAGCACCATGTGCTCTCGTGCAAGTCAAATTATATTTTTTATTCATTTTGATGGTTTCACTAAAAGAGTCCCTTTAGTACTGCAAACAATCCAAAAAAAACTTTGTCTCGTATTGATTGTTTTAAAAAATATCACCTTTCCTATTTATTTCATTTCGTATAATCGCGTGCTCAAAATGACATTTTTGAAAGTTTTATTTGCAGTAGTCATTAACTTATTTTTTAATTAGAGCTTTTGTAAATGCAACGGCAATACGTTATTAAAAGCTGATTTTTTGAGATGCTCGTACAGATAATAATTTTTTTTATTTTTCGCCTACGGATTTCTGTTGGCGCCACAAACCTCATTCCCAAAGCAATATTATGTTCTGACATTATTATAAATAGTAAGACCATTCGTTTTCTTTTATGTTTATTGATTACAGCAAAACTCGGGAAAGGAGGAAATTTTCAATGAGAACGTTTTTATTTTGTCAAATATTATTACACTTCTCTTATTACTATTTAAAGAATGTTAGGAGTTTATTAATTGTTTGACATGAAATATCAGAAAGCAAGTCTTAATTCTTATTTAAAAACTTCTTGTTATTCCAAACAACTATTTTAATATATTAAAGTCAATCTTCGTTTTGGTATTGTGAAATTTAAAAGATAAACAGAAATATATTTACAATATTTTTTATTAATTAATTAAATTAATATAATTAACCAAAATTTGAATTCTGTCAATTTTAAAAAGATAAAACAATTTATTAACGGAAAATCCAGAAGAATTAGAAAAATTAACAGGTTTTTACTAAATTTATAAACATATTGTTTTTAAATAATTTTTTTTATTTTAATTAACAATGATAAATTCTACCTAAAACATGTCGTATGTATTTTTAAAACTAGTCTTTTAAAAAAACTCTTTTTAAAAAAATATATATTATAAAGATAAAATAAATTTATTTTATTTCCAGTTTTTAGAGATTTTTTTATTTCTTCATAGTTTTTATTATTAGAATAATTAATGATCAAAGCAACCACTAGTTTGGCATCAAAATTTAATTAATTAAATATATTCATCGATAACCAGATTTTAAAACATTAAAATGCAAGCTTTACCATTAAAAATTTATAAGTTTTCAAAGCAGAAACATCTTTTTAAAATTTTTATAATTTTAGCGGGCTAAATCGTATCTTTACAAACAATAACCAAGTTAAATTAATTTAAATTACATGAAAAAGTGTTATTCAATTAATTTAAATCCATTTTTTAAATTGCTTAAGAAGAATTTTTAAGTCAGAAACTGAAAAATATCATATATTTTAGCTTTTTCTATAATTATTTTATTAAACTTAGTTTGTACTAGAATAATCTGAAACATTTCTTATTTGGAAGTATAATTAAGATTTTTAACAAAAAAGAATTCAACAATTTTTAGCTGTTTTTTTTTTTTTTTTTTTGTTAAAGAATTTACTAAAATTAAATTATTCCATCAAATATTTTAAAAACAACTTCTTTGAACTTTCTTTTTGGCATCTTTCTTCTAATAAGATAAATCGATAAGACAAGTCTGGAAATAAATAGAATGCTTTATCCAATTTTCCTATAAAAAATACTTCAAAGCATTTAGATAAAAGTTTCAAAATATTTGCTAATTTATAAATTCGGAATTAAAAATGTCCTTTGCTTTACAGAAATAGAAGGTAATAAAACGAAAAACTCTGAACTTTGAATGGATTCATTTGCAGACGATAAATTATTAATTTGGCTAAATTGGACTTCTGTATTAAAACGTTTCCGAAAACAAAATGAAACATTTGGAATAAAAAGATAATTGAAACATTGTAATTGAATAACTTCAATTTATTTGCATTTCCATTTAAATTCTGCGAGATGCGCACTTAATTTTCGAATTGAGGATTTTCTCTAAGCATAAAATAACATTTTTAGAAGCAGATGTACTAGTCATTTCTTTTTAGTTTGTTTACTCAATAAATTACTCGCTTGCTATAATTAGAAATGAATTCTTAAATAAATATACGAAAGGAAAGCCAAATAAAGAAAATAAATTTGTTATCGCTTCGCAGTATAATGCATGTTATTATTAACTGTCATTCAACAATTAAAAATAATCGTGTTATGATTGATTTGCATTCGATAGTTCAATCTGGATTGAGGAAAAAAAAGGACTTAGACCGTCTAATAGTATTTTCCTAAATAAACAATTGTATTCTAAGTTCTTACAATAATGTTTAATGATAATATTATTCCAAGTGGTATATTTTGGATTATAATTTTACTGTAATTTAATCATATGAGATCTAGAAATGTTGTTCATTTTATTTCATTTGAAGTAAATGGAGTGAAATGAAGTATTTTATTAATTTTATTTGTAAAAACTTGAAAATATTTCAAAAATATATTCGTACTAAATAGCTTTAGAATCAGTTGTTTCAATTCGTTTGATATAAATTCTTAAGAACGTGTTCTTCTGAATTTATTCTTAGATTTCTTAAGAATTTTCTCAATTTTATTTCCAAAACTCGGAAATATTTTTAAAAAATATTCATACTAAATGCCTTAAGTAACCAGTTGTTTTATCACATTTGATATAAAGCCGATTGAATTGAAGCATTTTCTCAATTTCAATCGCAAAAACTGGAAAGTATTTTAAAAATACATTCATGCTAACCACCTTCGATATCCAGTTAATTTTTCCATTCTTATTAACAATAAAAATTAAAACTATTTAAAACAGTTATTATCTTTGTACTTTATACTAATAATTGAAATTAAAGCTAATATGTGATATATTTTTCAATTCAAATTACTAAACATAGTTAAATTTAGCTCTAAGAAATATTGAAGATTCACATGAATAATGACTATATGCAAAGTAAAATTTATAATTTAAAAAAGTAAACGTTCTTGAGGATTTTAAATGAATTTCAAAATCAGAAATTAAATTCAAGCGAATAAAGCAATAAAACCAAATCATCAACAGAGATACATCTACTCAAACCGGTGTTTGCAGACAGGTATTTTAAATCTGATTTTGGCGGTGCTGAAAATGAATGCAATAATATAAATTAATTTTCCAAATGTTGAATTACCCTTTTTGTTGTATTTTTGAAATGATTAGAAATGCAACGTAGTTTCAATCTAAAATATCTTAAAAGAGAAGCATTTTTTTAAAAAAATTAGAACAAATGCATATCTATAGCTCGAATCATATTTCACATGTATTAAAAATTATTTAAAGGTATTACACAAAAATTTGGAGAAAAAAATTTAAGAAATATAAATACATTTTAAAGTTTTATTATTTGTTCCATTTCAATTAGAGGATTTAATTTAATTTGGCGCAAAAAAAGAAAGAGAATGAAAGATTTCATTTTTTTAGAATCTAGCAAAAAAAATCATGATGACAATTTTAATATAAAGGGAAAGAAGTATTTAACATTTTAAACGTTTTTAACACATGACGTTTTTAAAATTTAGAAAAAATTTGGGAAATAGTTAAACAAAATTGAACACATTAAGTCCTTCTAAAATGTATCTAAGCTAAAAGCAAAGACAACAAGGATACAAACATTTTTGAAAAAAAGCATCGACAAAAGTTTCCAAATTTGGTAGATTTAGACCTAATTTCAATGCAGAAATAATTTTAATAGCAAAACCGTATGCCAAATTTCATAGCAAATGATTTATTTATTAGTGATTTAATGTATTCAGCGATGTAAAATTGAGAAATAACAATCCTGTTTCATTGAGTAAGATGCATTGACTAGAATAAGAAACAAGCATTTTTGAATAAAATACATTGATTACATTGACTTGAGTAAGAAACATGCATTTTTGAATAAAATACATTGAATACTTTGACTTGAGTAAGAAACAAGCATTTTTGAAAAAGAATACATTGCGTACATTGACTTGAGTAAGAAACAAGCCTTTTTGAATAAAATACATCGAATACATTGACTTGAGTAAGAAATAAGTATTTTTGATTAAGATATATTGGCTTGAGTAAAAGACAAGCACTTTTGAGTTAGATACATTGAATTGAGTAAGAGACAAGTATTCTTGAGTAATATGTATTGACTTGAGTAAGAGACAAACATTTTTAGATAAGATACAATGATTAAAGTGAGAGACAAGCATTTTTGAGTAAGATACATTTTCATGAGTAAAACACACGCATTTTCTAGTAAGATTCAATGATTAGAGTGAGAGACAAGCATTCTTGAGTAATATGCATTGACTTGAGTAATCGGCACGCATTTTTGAGTAAGTTACATTGGCTTTAGTAAGAGACAAGCATTAAGATACATTATCATGAGTAAAAGACAAGCATTTTTGAGTGATACATTATCATGAATAAATGACAGGCATTTTCGAATAAGACACATTGACTTGAGTAAGAGACAATCATTTTTGAATAAAATATATCAGCTGACAGTCAAACCAGTTGGTGAATTTGTTCCAAACTTTCTTAGAAAAGTACAATTTTAGCAGTAAAACTATATGAAAAACTTTATGACATTTGATTTGTTGCGTTTAAGAATCAACATGCTCACACATAGAAAATTTATTTTATAAATATTTTCTCAATGATATCTCAAAAGTGCACACTGATCAAAATCTTGAAATTAAGATTATGTTATTTTCTTTTTGTATATCAAAATATATCATAAACTATTGTATTCGGCATAGAAAAAAATGGTTTAAATAAACGATAACTATTCAAAAAAGAAGACAGTAAAAATAGTAGTATATAACACTTTTTTATTTGATCGTACTTGAGCTATTAAAATATTCACATTTATTATACTGATTTCAAATGGCACAATTTAATCGTAACGCATAAAATATTTGGTCAGAAAGACCGTTGGACCTATTATATCATGATTATTTCTTGTTGCAAAGGAAAACAAACTTACAGAACATCCTCATTAAATTAGTTACAAATCCGAATCGGGGAGAACTGGTAATAGGTGTTTTTATGCAAATGAGTAACAGGACCTTTAGATATTGTTTTATAAATCTAGATTTTAGCTCTGTTTTTCTCTCAGAGCTAAGTGCCATTAATGAATCCCTGGGTCTTGCCTTGGACTCTGTCATGACCGTTGCATGGATTTTGATTGATATCAAGATTTCTAACCAATATCTGAGAGATTGGTCACCCATCTTGATTAAATTGGAGCAAGTTCTTCTGAGTAAACTGGCTGCGTTGGCTCAGGTCAGCTCTGTGCATATACAGTGGATTATTTCGCATGTCGGTATCCATGGAAATGATATTGTCGATCGGCTTGCTGTGGAAGGTACTTACCTTCCTATAGTTTCTTCCACTCAGCTAAAATTTTCAGTTGTTTATTCTCTGGTTTTTGGCTAAGATAATTGGGGCTTGGAGGATTCCACCTAAACATGACTGGTGTACAGCTGAGTGTCCTGAACTCTCCCTGCTCAGCAATTGTTCGAGACTTGCCCAGACTGCCTTGTCTCAGACTAAGGTCTTCTTCTTCTGTACAGCCGACCACCCCGCCACCACTGAACGTAGTAGTTTCGACAGGTTTTGTTGTGGCCGGCTGTGGGCTGTAGCAATGTCCATCCTTACACTGACCGAATCTGTCAAACTGATATTCTCTTCAAGATGATTGGCCCCAAAGTGGTCACATACTGACCACCTCTTCCTCTACAAACTTTCAAATAGTTGGGAAAAAACTGACAACTTTGGAAATCATGACCTTCAGAGTCCTAAGATTACTTGGTACCATCAGTAATGAACTCAAGTCATTATTTTCAACTTGCAGTTTCAACTTGCAACAGTTCAAGTCCATTTTCAACTTGCAACAGTTTCTTCCTCTGATCTAAGAGTTTCAGAAGTTTATTCTCTGTTTTTGGCTAAGATAAATGCAGCCACCTAAACATGACTGATATGCCACTGAGTGTCCTGAACTCACCCTGCACAGCGTTGGCTCGGGACTTGCCCAGCCTAATTTGTCTAGACCAGTGTTTCCCAAACCTTTTTGTGCCATGCGCTACTTTAACCTTTTTAAAGTTTTCATGCCCCTCTATGTAACATAGATAATATTTAACATTAAAAAATTGATTTGTTCGCTTAAGAAACACAAATGATGGAAACAAAATTTTTCTGGAAAGTTATGCTTATAAAATTAAAATAAATAAAAAGCCTTACCAATTATATCTATGCAATATATATTTATGAAAACAACGAGCTTTTACAACAGTTTTGGCGGACACTTATTTCAAATTAACACCAACTGAATGGTGTGAAACGCTGCAGGAGCTGCGGTGGGTCAATTAGGTGCGAACAATTGCGTTGCTTAGCAGATTTTTAAACTGGCTGGTGTACCCCCCCTTCAAACTGCACGCTCCGTGGTGGACCGGAAGTTGTCTCGACGACGCCAATCACCAATTGATATTTTGGTCTCGGCAAACGAAATTATCCCTAATTATTATTTAAAAATTACTTTTTTTGTAAAGGTTGGCACCGATATCTAGCATTGTATTTAAATGGCCCGGAGTGAAAGGGTTAAAGTTGTATCAAGTAGATTTTCAAATTTCCCCCTTCGAGATGCCCGCGGCCCCCTGTGGGGCAGGGGCCCCACGTTGGGAAACACTGGTCTGGACTAAGGTTTGACCATATTATAAGTTTGACCTTCAGTGGAAGAAGGGAGAGTTATGCACATTGCCACTGTTCGGTTATCGCTACTCCTTCTCACATCATCGATTGTGCTGGTGCCCCCGAAAGGCAACTGATGGACGAGAAAGAAAGCGCTTTTTTTTTCTTTTTTTTTTCAATTTTGGTGCTACATGGTCTCTTGGACTTGGTTTAGATGTCTAAACCAAGGGGATTAGCAACAAAAACAACAACAACAAAATTTTGTAACTCGTATTTCCGTAGCTGCTAGATAGGATAGAGACATAGATTTTAAAAAATGTTTGGGATTTTATTCAGAAAGATATCAAGTTGTAAAACAAGTGGTTATTGAATATTCGAACACCTTCAGGAGAATTTTTTTTTTGTCAGTGCAAATCATACGATTATCTGTAATTTTGACACATATTTCTGTTGCTGCTTCAGTTCTTGAATAATTTTTTAAGTTAACTTGGGGTAACATTAAAATCGACAAGGTGAATTTGAATTGCTGACGAGTAACAAGTTTATGTCTTCGAAAAATCAATTATGACATATTTATTTAATGAATACAAAAGCATTTTTTTTCTTGCACGAGATAAGAAAATATTGTACGTTTTTTTTTGTTTTGTTCTTTTTAAGACTTGAAAGCAAGATTTTAATGAGTTTCTGTTTGTTTTTTTTAAGTAATTCAGTCTTTGAAAACTGTTCGACACTTTTTGAACTTAACGGAAGAATTCGGTACTTTGCTTTTACATCAAATTTCAAGATTCTTATCATATTTTGAACAAAATCTATTCAAAGGAAGTCTGTCTACCCAAAAATCAGTGTACTATTACTAATAAAACAAAAAAAATCGATCGATAATTTTTTAGTTTTCAATTTCGTCAAATGATTTACCATCTGAGAATCGAAATTTTCAAACATCACTGCAAGCACAAAATGCAACGTAATAATTTAAAAACTCAACTTGAAAAAATAAAATTTGGTATACAATTTTAGCTGCAATAGAAATTAAAATTAGCAACTCTTGAATTTAAATATAATTAATTTATCAAGCATAATATTTTAATTTTTTTTTCATTCATTTGTTATCAACACCTTAATTGTTTTTTTCTGTAGATACACAGAATATAGTGGGGAAAGGGACATAAAAAAATATTTTTGAATCAAAGTTTATGGAAAAGTGGAGATGATTTTCCCTTATACATTTCAGGAAAGGAGAAAAAGAAATTGTTCTCAGATTCAAACACGAAAGTGTGGATACTATGGTGCTGCTATCTATTCTATTACATTTAAACTATTTTCTGAATCTAAATAAGATATTGTATTTAAGCATAATAAGCAAAGGCATCGAACAATCAAGAAATAACAACAGAGTAATTCTTTTTTTTACTTATTATGTTAATTGTTTTCATAAAATCATATTTTAAATATTTATTAAAATCGAAACATTTACTTTAATTTTAAATTGGCAATAATATTTAATCAGAACATCCCATACAAGAATCTGAAATTTCCTTTTACGGGTCAAATTATTGAAAAAAATTTTAGATCTCCCCTTTTAATTCATGGAGTCATAATTTAAACCTCAGAATGATTCATGCTTCCTAGAATATTATTTTTGCTGACAATAGAAAGAGATATAAGAGGAAATTAGGGTTGTGTGTGTGTATGTAGGAATTTTTTGGTTTTGAAAGTTTTTTTTATTTTAATTTTTTAATTGAAAATGCACATTTCACACCGGTTTTAAATTCAGTTTTTTCTTCTCATCTGCAGAAAAAAATTGTTTTAAAATAGGTTAATTTAACATTAATATTTCTTATTTATTCGAAGTATTAATTTTTTCTTATTTCTTCTTTAGTATTAATATTTTTTTCCCGATGTGTCCAATGTTTCCCAATGTTTTTGACAAAGCAAATGGCTAAGGTAAAGCATTTTTTTAACAAAATTGCAAATTTGTATCACGTTTTAGATGCAATCATTCAACATCGAAACAGAAAAGGGTTAGGCATGATTGAGTTTTGATTTTTCAAAATTATTTTTAATGATTTTAATTCAATATATGTAATTTTTAAATGTGCCATCTTTCTGGTACAAAGATAGCAAGTCTTCCGGGTGTTCTGGGAGTCCCGGTTTAGGCATGGTTGTTCTTCTGTATGTTATTTGTGAGATGTGTTACTGTCCCCCTGTAAAAAGAGGTTGTGCAAGTAAATGTCGTGAGTGTGTATCTAAGTCGTATTCTAGGCCCTAATTGGCACTACTTCAAAAACAAGAGACGCTCCTTTCGGCTTGAATCTGCTGCTGTATCAGCGGGGAGCTTGTTCATAGGCAAGTGCCATAAGTAACAACAAAAAAATCGGCTTTTAATAACGCGTTACCATCACATTTACAAAAGCTCTGATTTTTTTTTTTTAAATGACAACAGCAAATAAAACCTAGAAAAAGGTCATTTTGATCATGTGATTATGTGAAGTGAAATAAATAGGAAATGCGATATATATTTTTTTAACAATGAATGCGAGACAAAGTTTTTTGGATTGTTTGCAGTACTAAAGTGACTCATTCAATGAAACAAATTCAAATGAATAAAAATACAATTTAACACGCACTATCACGTGGTGCTTGGCTACTCAAAAATTATGTTCTGACATGATACATTGAAATACGCACGGCAGATTTCATTTTGATCTTTTTTGATTATGCTTTAATAATATACAAGTAAATTTGACAAAGCGTAAATACTTCACACTTGTCAGCTAATAAATAAGCTAATTTTTAATGATTTTTTTTCTTTGATTGTTTACAGAGTGCAATAGCAAAATCGTCAAATAAATAAAGGACCTATAATTCGATGTATTATTAAAATTATTAATTTCATTTCGGATTAAAATAAATGTAAACTACGAACATAATTAATTGACGAAAACATTTCCGAACGGAGAACTATTTTATGCAGCTTTGTTTTGTGTCCGAATGAATAAAAAAAATCAGAGATTACTGAATAATAAATTTAAGAAAAAAATAAATATGAATTAATTCCAGTTAAAAATAGTTTCAATTGACCAGTTTTTGTTGGTATACGTTTAAGAAACAATTATTGTAAAAAAAAAATTTTTAAATACGTTCGAATCATTTACGAAAATATAATCTATTTGTAGACGATTTATTTTCCTATTCTTAAGGAAAAATAAATAAAATATTATAAAAGTTACTGATATTAATACACTAACAGTTACTGATATTAATATTACATTTCGTATTACTTTTTATACAATATATAAGAAAAGCAATATCTAAAATTTCAAATATTAACATTTTGATCTTCAAAACTTTATAAAACATAGGTTAGCACGAAAAGCATATTAGTATCTAACTACAAAAGTAATTATAAAAAATTTAATAAAGGTTATAAAAATAAAAATTCATCTCTTTTATTTATTAACTAGAATAAAACATAATTAACAAATGCAAATTAAAATAGTAAAATTTGATTCCAATAGATGGCAGCACGACCGATTTAGTCTCAATATTGTAATTCTGACTATTTATTAGAAAAAATAGTAGGAACAAATATACACTTTGAGAGGTTATGTTTTCTGTTCTTCAAAATGCTGTACCACATAAAAACATTTATCTTGTTTAACGAAAATCATAAAAAGGATGTTCACACTGAAATAGGTGTTAGGAAAAATGCAGTTAAGGAAACGGAAGACCGCCTTTTAATTCAGATAACTGAATGATCAAATATAAAGAGTGAAGGGGAAAAAACAATAAATAAATTTTACGATATTAATGGGAAAATGGCCAACTTTAGAGAGTGAGTAGCCATAGAAATCACCAACTGGTGTAAACGTAAAAAGGATCGTAGAAAATTGTCTCACCGAATTTCACCAATAATGCCTGGAATGTAAAAAGTCGTTTTTTCTCTGTTCAAACATCGGTATTTTAAGCAGATTCATCTGTTAAATAATAACAGATCAATAAGTTGATCACTTCTTTATTCAATAGTAAAATCTTCTAAATATTTTTTTTTTCTTTCTTTTTCAAATGTCTTTCGTTTTGCTTGTATCCCGTCAGAACATCATTTCTTGAACGGCCAAGCACCACGTGCTCGTGCGAGTTAAATTATATTTTTATTCATTTTAATTGTTTCATCGAATGATTCACTTTATTGTCGCAAACGATCCAAAAAAACTTACCCGGCATTTATTGTTTGAAAAAATATCCCATTTCCTATTTATTTCATTTCATGTAATCACATGCTCAAAATGACATTTTTCTATGTTTTATTTGCTGTAGTCATTAACTTATTCTTTTAAATCAGAGCTCTTGTAAATGCAATGTCAACGCGTTATTAAAAGCTGATTTTTGATATACTCGCGCAGATAACAAAATTTTTATTTTTCACCTACAGAATTTTGTTGACGCTACCAACCTCATTTCGAAAATCAACATCCTGCTCTGATATGATAATCAATCGTACTCAATTTTTGGGTAAGTCCTAACAATATGTTGAGAAAGTTTTTCGCAATCGAATAAGCAGTACGACAACGCATAAATAAGAATAAATTAAATAAATGCATTTTTAAATATAAAGGTATAATAATTTTGCTACTCCCACAATTTTCACGTAAGTGCAAGCGGTAGTTTATCAAAGTATTTCAGTTAGCAGATGAAAGGTACGGTCAAGCATGAAATATAAAATCACAAAAGACTCATTTTTATACATTAGATATTATAAAACACTAAGAATTAATAAAAATATCTTTTTAAACTAAAAATTGAAATCAGAAATTATGACACGAAATATTTTTTTTTTATTTATATTACTATCGTTTAGATAAAAAAAAACTTTTTAAAAACATTAACTTAAAAACCAATATTTTAAAATTTCTAAGCCTTTTTGTTATTTCACTCTTCCTCCTATTCATTACTTTTGTTGAATTTATTACAAATACCACTTTGTATTTTTGTATTTTGTTGTATTTATTACAAATAATAATTTTGTTGTATTTATTACAAATTTATGCTAATACTTAAAATACAAACAGCAATAATGTAGACACGATTGCAGTTGCTACACACCGATCTGTCTCGAAATTTTTACACTATCCATAAGTGTAAGATATATCGTTCTAAAATTAAGATTTACTTTCGCTATGAAAAAGATTTTCTTAACACTGATTAACCTTAATTAACATGCAGTGCAATTGAAATACAGCTTTATTTTGTTAGGTCCTTAAAAAAAGAATGTGTGAAATCTGCCGAAGCGGTCTGATATTGTTATAAGAGTGCAAACGCCGCGAAAATGCACCGAAGGAGAAGGCGTTGGCGACGACTGTGAAAAAGCTCGGCGCCAGCCGAGTTCATTTGGCGAAAAAAATAGTCTGGTAGCTGCTGGATTTTTCATGAAGCTTCCACGTGTTTCCACACGCTCGCTCGCTCGGCTATATAAGGGACGAGTTGGCGTCGTTACGGCAGTTAGTGTAAAGTTTTCTCTCGGAGGAGAAGCGTCTCGCAGGACTAGCGGATTACCATTCTCGCTTGTTATTAGTGAGCTGTGTATATGCTTGCTGTTAACGTTGTATTATTGAGCTCGCTCCGATTTACTGTTTACTGTGCTATACGATATCTGTTTTGCAGTCTGCTTTTATTGCGCTTAAGGCTTGCATTTACGCTGTAAGTGACTGTTGACTGCTGGAATGTTTGTTTATCTGACGTTTTCCTTTATCAAGTCATTCTGTAAATACCTGTAAATATCTGTAAATAAATTTGTTTGTGCTGTCCTCAAGTAAAGTCCATTCAATTCGAACCCGCTACGCTAAAAACGTAACAATATATTTAAAACGAACCACCTTTGAGAGGAAATTAATGCCCCTGGCAACTTTTGTTATCAGATGAAAAATACGGTCGAGCATAAATATAAACATACAAAAATATTTATATGTTTATATTAGAACATAATATAAACATACAAAATATTTGAATGTATAAACATACAAAAATATTCGTATGCATAATATTATTCCATATTCTAGTTTCTCATTCATTTTTTTAATTCATTACAAATACCACTATTTCTGCTAATGCTTGAAATATAAATATCAATAATGAATTCGCCATGATAACACATTCACACATCAATCTGTCTCGCGTTCCTTACACTTTCTTTTGTGTAAGGAATATTATTACAAATTTTAGATAATCTTGCTCTTAAAATGTATATTGATATTTGATTAACGTTGATTGGCATGCAAAGCAACTGAAATACAGATTTATTTTGTTAGGTGCTAAAAAAAAGTAAAATGTGTGTATTCTGACGAAATGTTCAAATGTGTTTGAAACGAAACACCTTTTAGAGAATAGAAATGTCACCGTTAACTTTTGTTTTCCCATAATCTTGTTTCTCATTCATTTTTTTAAATTCATTGCAAATACCACTATTTATGCTAATGCTTGAAATACACTTTGCGGAAAATTGTAATGAATACAATTTGCGGAAAATTGTAATGCCTACAATATTGCTGAGTTCCCACATCATCCTTCTCGAAGTTTTTACATTTTCTTTTAGTGTAAGAAATCTTAATAAAAACTAAAGACAATCTTGCATTTTTTAAAAAGTTTTCTTATCTCTGATTAACCTTAATTGGCATGCAGTGCAACTGAAATACAGTGCTATATTTAGGTGCTTAAAAAAGAAAAAAAATGTATTAAGTATGACGAAATGGTGTGTGTGTGTGTGTGTGTGTGTGTGTGTGTGTGTGTGTGTGTGTG
>JAOUZG010000678.1:2659956-2675001 GCA_026289955.1 Argiope argentata | reverse complement strand
TATATATATATATATATATATATATATATATATATATATATATATAGGGGAAAAAATACCTTAATTTATGTTTAAAAAATAATTAAAGCAGCAGAATTTTGAGAAATAAAATATTTATCCGTTACAGTTAGTGAATAAAATTCTAATGATGATGGCAGCCTAAAAAAAAATTGAATAAACTTCATAAAATTCTAATGATGATGGCAGCCTTAAAAAAATGTGAATAAATTTCAGAAAATTCTCCTGAATTCAGGGCCCGACTTAGCCTAAATGGGGCACTGGGCAAAGACTTCTTTGGGCCCCCTTCTGCCTTTTTTCTCTTTTAAAATTAATGTTAAAAAAAGTTAGTCAAAGAAAGAAATGTAAAATAAACTTTCTTTGTAAATTTGAGGGCCCCCTAATAACGTGGGGGGGGCCTGGGCCAACAGCCCCGTATGCCCCTGTGTTAGTCAGGCTCTACCTGAATTCCACAAAAAAAGCGTGCTTGAGAATATTATATGAAAAAGAAACATAAATAGGACAGTTTATGAATATGGGGAAAGAATTTTAAATATTACATGTCTAAAAAAAAGTCGAGGGGATTCTCAAACAGAAGTACAAAAAGATGAAAGAAAAGTATTATACTAGCTCCCAACTCTTTAAAGTTTTTTTATTATTATTATCATTCCCCTATATTCCATCCTTTTCCTCTATAAAATAGGCCAATACATTCCTTCCCCCGCGTCCCATATCATTCAATTTACATGAGAGCAGCACTACGGTCATTGAGATCTTTCAGAACAATCCAGTTCGCAAAAAACTAAACAAACAAAAAAAAGCCATCAAAATCCCCTGCCTTGCCCCTCCATGAGAACTCCACTCCCTGATTGGACGACCACTTCATTCACAACATTCCAGCAGCCACCGCTGCTTGATCGGTAGCGCCATCTGTCGGCCACCAACTGCCCACGCCATGGAACAGCTGAAAATGACAGGTAATCTTAGACAACAAAGAAAACGAACCCTCACTCTTAACCAAACCTAACTGGAGAGCTCCAACACAGCTCGCCCGACCACTTCTTCCAAGAGCATTCCATTCTCCACACTCTTCTTTTCTTTTCTTTTTTCTACCTTCTTTTTTTTTCCACCGTCCGCCTTTACAATTCCGTGTCGGAATTTTACAATGCGTTGAAAAAAAAGAAAGAAAAGTAGAGAGAACAGAGTAGAGGGGAGGGGGCAGGGGGGGAGAGAGACGAAAGAATAATCTTCACCGTGACGTGTTTCCGGTTCCGAAAACTTCTGAGCCGGTGCGTGGTAAACTGGCATTTTCATTCACAGTCATTCGATCGGGAATAGCAGCAACCAGTCACTACTTCGACTGGCATTTAATTCTGTTGTTACTTTTTTTTAAATAGCCAGTCGGGACTGGCCTTTGTGCTTTCGTGTGTTGTTATGTGACAAAACGTATATGTGCCTTTTTTAAAAAAAAGTTTAATAACTTGGTGAAAAAAACAGGCCCCTTTTTTTATTGGATTTTATACTTTGGATTATCACATGAAGTGCTTAGGGTAAGTACCACTGATTAATAATCTGGTTTTTAAGAGGCTGTTTGTTTTGGTTCGTATCATTTCGAACAGATAAGATACTATGTTGCATGAGTTCTGAATGGTGTTTTCGGAACTGTGATAATGATAATGCTATAACTTATAGTTATCTTTACATTGATAATAAATTAATTTCGAAATTATTTTCTGATGTATATAATCACTAGAAGCTCATTTTATTTTTTGTATTCTCTGAAATTCCGGCAATCATAAGAAGCATGCTTTTCATAATCGTTCACGCATAAAAATAGTTTAATATTCCTTTTCTTTGTTTTTATATTCATGAACTTACTATTCTATAAAAGTCGAGAAATAAATATGTTAATTTGTTCTATCCTTATTTCTATTATTTAAATAAATCTAAGCATAATTAGCTTTGTTATTTAAATATATGGAAATTACATAATTTCATACTGTTATTTGTACCTGAAATACTGTTCTGATAAAATAACGTTGAGGTTATTATGATCTATAATTTTAATATATGACCTCTAATTTTAATAATCTTCAACTTAATTAAAAATTCGATGCAAAACTAATTAATTCATTTATTTAATTTTGCGTTACATTTATATTTTGGCTTTGTTTGTTTTGATAATTGTTTTTCAGTGTATATCATCGAATAGTTTTTCAAAGTTATTACCAACCGGATTTTATATTTATTTAAGAAATTATTTGTAACATTTTTATAAAACATTTATTAACATTTAACTGTAGAATGAACGAAAATAATTTAATATCTATTTTCATTGATTTATATTAGACAGTTTGTTGTATTATCTAAAAAATATTTTCCATGCAGTGTTTTCAGAACATTATTTTAATCTGAAATATCCAAGTTATGTTTTTGTCTATTTCATTTTATTTCATCATTTTTTAATGTGTTTTTATTAATTTTATGTCAGTTAATTAAAAATTTAAGAAAGCATGTAAAATATTTTATTATTAGCATAAAAAATGAAAATTATTATTATGTTTTAAAGTTTAGATCTTAATCTTCTTTATATAATTAAATAAGAAACTCGCCTGAAAAACGTTTATATGTTACATTATTATGATTTAATCTACTGTTTCATACTTTTATTCAAATTTTTAATTAAAATGATTAATATTGCTGTACTAAGATTAGCGTTTCCAAAAACGAAATAACCAAAAGTTTCTTTTATATTTCATTCCAAGCATTCTTGATTAGTATTTCTTTGTATTAAACTACCTGTACTAATAAACCTGTAAATAATTCTCTATTATTATTTTGCTGTTTCAAAGGTTATAAATAAATAATAAACTTCAAATTAAATTTTGAAACTAAAACAAAAGTTGTCACTTTCTTGTATAATAATCAATAACATGAAATATTCGATTAATAAAAACTAAGTAGAATTATAATAAATACCCTTGAATACATTCAACGATCAATTGTATTAATATTAATAACAACTAGTTATTTTTATTTTAACAATTAAAATAATTTGCTTTGTTTTGTTTTGCGAGTAATTGCGATTATTTTCTAAAAAATAACGATGAATGATTTGTAAACCGTTTTGAAATTGCTTATCTTTACATAATCGCTAAATATAAACTCGTTATAATACCTAGAAATCAAAAGTTGATCGAATTCATGACCGACTCTAATGTTACGTGGAAAATATTGAACATAAATAGATATAGGCGTCAGCAACAGTATTTCGTTGACCTAAAACGTCGGCGCCAGTAGTAATCCGTTTTTAAAGTACGCATAATTTTAAGTTCGAATCTTTCTAATTATTCTATTTATTACATTTCAAAATGTTTAGGAAACTAGTAGTTACATTATTCGTTCCTTCTGTAATAAATTAAAATCAAAATCATCAAAAAAATTTGTTTTTAAAAGGCAGCGGAAATGAGTCACCGTCTTCTAGTCAACGCACGGATCTTGAACGTTATCAGTACATGTACTTTTCATACATATATCTGAGTAATTTATTTTCGTAGTTACTTTTTGTTATTTCAGGTTCATAACAAAACCGATTTGACACTAAAATCAACTCTTTTTTTGGCCCTGACAGTCTAATTTTCAATTTTGTGAACTTGATTTGCTTTCATCGCAAAATACGCAATCCGCTAGCCGTCTGCCTTGCGATTCGGAATCGCGAGATCGTCTGGCAAAATTTCCTACTTCGCTAAACTTAATGATTTATGTTTTATTTTATGGCATTCCTAAAGATATTTCAAGCATGTTTTGTTAATATTTAGCTGAAAATAAAATCGATTCAACAAATGATGTTGTCATTATTGTAGATTATTTTCAAGTGACCACTTTTCCCGTAACACCGCAAAATAGCGTACTTCGAAAATGCATGAAATAACTTACAAAATTATTTTCGGGGTAATTTTAGATTTTGATTTTGTTCAAAAAGCGATTTAAATAAACTTCCGAACATTTTGGACTTTATACTATTAAAATTAACTATTTTGGGAACTTGTTTTCGTCTCAGTGCAAAATACGCAATTTCAGCCGACATGGACATTTAATCAACAAATAAAAGAACTTGACATTTTTACTGTAGATTTAATGAATAAAGTATTTTTTCGACTTTAATTTACAGCTTTTATATATCTAAATGTATTATAAGTTTTTAAAAGGAAAATTGTGCTTTTTTTCTTAAAAATATAATTAAGAGGATATTGTCAAGTTTAGTCTATTAAGCCATCTATTAATTTATATTGTAGAAATGTATTACATATGAAATTGATAAAAAAATATTGCTGATATTGCTTTTATAAAGTTTTATTGGTTAATTTTATTTTAAAAAACTTTAAAATGCTTTGTATTATTAGAATAATGTCCTTACAACAAATGAAGATTTTTAACAATGGTTTATCTTTATTATTTCTTTTAAAAGTTTGTAAATATATAATTAAACTACTTTTTTTGTTTAGAAAAAGTGTATGATATCTTTTTGTGAAGAAATGATAATCTTTTTGTGAAAATAAAATTGTGAAATCAATTGAAAATTATTCATTTTGAGAGCATTCAAAAACTTTGAGAAATACTGGCATTAATTACATTCGGTTAATATGTTTGAATAAACGTTCTGATTTATTAAATAAAAAAAATCCCTAAAATTTCTTCTATATTATTTTTAAGTTAATTTTATTGATCATTTGACTAAAATTATTTTTCATATTAAGAAGAAAATGATTTAAGTGAATTTAGGTGTGAAGAAATTTTGTAAAATCTTTGTCTTCTTTAGAATATTAGAAATATTTTTCAATATGTCTACTACTATTATTCTAAATTTTTAGAAGTAAACAAGCATGGATAATTCGTGCAAAGTTATTCTTATAAATTGAATAATTGTCTCGATTTAGGGGGGGGGTTGATATGATGTAATTCTGATGAGATTTCTTTTAAGTTTCTGAATTGAAAAGGGGTAAATTAAATTTGATGATCATTTATTGAATAAAAATTTAAAAAGCGAATGGCTATTCACATAAAGAATAAATCCTTGCTACTTATATGTGCGCATGATAACAATTTTTAAAAAGTGCGCGTTCAAAGTCAAAAAAAAATAAATAAAATAATAATCTAAATACTAAGTATGAATTCAAGCTAATAGGAATTGACTATCTATAAAATAGTAAATATTAATATTCTCCAGTAATATTCTTCCTGTTGAATGTAATTTGTTGAAGTTTTTACATACAAATTAAAAGTTAAGAATAACAGTAATTAGGATAAAAGAAATTAATAATTAGCAGTGGCAGTAATAACATAAATTAAGTTTTTCTTTAACATTGCATTCTTAAATGTGTACAGAAATCTTTACTATATTTAGAATGTCATAAAAAATTCTTTTTGCTAAAGATACTTAAAATTAACTTATGAAGTTCTCAGATTTAATTTGTTGCATACTTTTGTCAATAACTGAAGGCATTTTTGCCAAATTTTTTGCAATCAAACATAGTTTTGCAGCAAAGAACTTTTCAAAGAAATCGCTTTAAGTGCACCAAATATTTTCAATCATGGTTTATGAAACATTTACCGTTTTTTAGATTTTTTTTTTGTTAGTTTTAAAGAGTGCAGAAAATAAAGAACATTTTTAACTTATTCAAAGTATTTTTAAACATTTGATGTTAGTTTATTTTAAACTAATTTATTTTGATCTAAATAAAAATATTAATTGCTTTTTAAAGCTTTGAATTGTTGCTATTGTTTGACATGATAATGATATCATGATATCTTATACATATCTCATTATTTTACAAAGTAATTTTAAATGAAGCATTTGTGAAACTTTTATATCTTCTAAGTTAAAACTGTGTGTGTAAAAGTTTACTTTTGTTTTTTAAATTTAAGACTGATATAAAGTCTTTTGAGATATAAAATTGCTGTTAGCATTTGTAAAAACAGTAATTTTTTATTTTAATTTTAATTAATTTAAAAAATATCTCAACATCAAATATTATATTCAACACATTCGGCTGTAAATGGTGGCTTTTCCAACCATTTTTATATTCTTCTTTGATTTCGCTTCGAAGACTTAAACAAAAAAAAATAGATGAAGTATGTTAATTTACTTTTGATTATTTTAATTTAATTTATCATTTTAAGAATGAATCTAAAACAGTTTCAAAAAGAAAAATTTTATGAATAAGCTCTATTGATTTATAATGAATATTTTATTTGAGATATTATTTAATTTTTAATTTCCTTTATCAACTTATTTTTTATATATAAATTTAAAAAATCCTTTCGGAAAATAATTATATTCTAGCCCAAAAAATATCTATTTTTATCAGTATTAGGAGTTTTAACATGTTGCCACTAAACGGTTTTTTTTTATAAACTAGTCTTAATTCTTCATTTTGTGTTTTAAAAGATCGATTAAAATTTTTAAATAGTTAAAAATTGTTAAAATTCTAAACGAATAAACCGCTGTTGTATTTACATGTTTATTAAGCATTCAGCATTCCATATTGTCTTATTAATTACTGCATTTGAATATGTTTAATAATTCATACGCTTTAAATTGCGAAATATTCTGAAGCCTTATGCTCTGTACAGATTTTTCGCTTTCATTTTCACACCAATAGGCATCCAGACAGAACTGACGCGCATGATCACGTGTACACATATGTGTTGGCTCCGCCATTTAATCTGCTCCGTCTATTTAAGCTTTTGGTCGTCGTCAAGAATTAAAGTAAGTCGAAATGGGTCCTTACTTTATCTAAACTTTACACTAACTCACAGACACCCATCAAAATTAGCTTTCAACAAATGTTCGCGTGACATAATTTAGTTACCATGTACAAGTTTTTGCGTTTAAAGCTTTTGCATGCAAGTTTTACCACAGCTAGTCAGCGCTTTCGAAAGAAACTTGCACCGTACTGTATTTTATTTTTTGCCAAGCGATTCGTTTAAGAATTAAGAATATTCTGCGTTCTTCCATAATTATAAAGAAGAATAAATGAACGCTTTGAAAAGTTACAGACAAATGTCTGCTTTTTTAATTCACTTCACTTCTTCATTTTTTTATTGTTCCCATTAAAAAAAAATAAAATTAAGTGTATTTTACAAATACTTTGATAAAAAAAATTCTTTAAAAAATTAGAATTTAACTGTGGAAATTATTGAATTAAATTTATTTGCGTATTACGATTATTTTTTTTTACTCAGTTTCTTTTTCATTATCGTCTGCAGAATTTTTTTAGCGCTATTCCTTGCGTTTTGGTGGCAACGAAATAAAAAAAAAATTCATTGAAAAAAGATCTGTAGAATGTTTTTTTTCTGTTAAAACTGCTTTGCGGTTCTTCTGTTTATTTTTTTAAACTACTCTTTTATTAAAATAAAGAGGTGAGAAAATCCTGATTTTTACGCAAAGATGTACTTTGAGTAAGTCAAATATTTTTTTTTATTTCCAAAATACTTCTTTAATTTAATTTTATTTTATTTTTTAATTTGCTCAGATGCTGAAATTATTCAAATACTTTAATATTTTAAAACTGATCATCTGTTTCTGTTTACTTAAAAATTTATTCTAATAAAAACAATCAATTTTGTTTCTTTTCCAACTTAATTTTTTTTACAGACTTTTTTTACAGACTTTTTACAGACTTTTTTTTACAGACTTAATTTTAACGGATATTTTTTTAAATAATGTGTTTGGAAGTATTTTACTTCGGAATTGTAGAAATCAATAATTATAATTTTTTTAAAAATTCGTATTTATAAATTTATTCCTCAGCCAAGTTTCCTTTTAGATGAATTCTCGCATTCATATATAAATTTTAAATATTCTATGATTCTTTTAATTATTTCAATTCAGCGTTTAAAATATAAACTAAAAATTTTCTACAATATTGTTATTATGGATATAGATTTATTACAAACTTTTCATGAACATTGTATACAGCATTTAGGGCAATTAATTTTAGTTAAAAGATGCATTTGCATTGCTATGATTTTCTCTATCACCCCAAATAAGGAGAT
This sequence comes from Argiope argentata, assembly GCA_026289955.1. Taxonomy (NCBI): domain Eukaryota; kingdom Metazoa; phylum Arthropoda; class Arachnida; order Araneae; family Araneidae; genus Argiope; species Argiope argentata. The sequence goes on along the minus strand of JAOUZG010000678.1, from coordinate 2,666,946 downwards.
CTTTACGTAATGAACTGAAGCTACTGAAAGTTTGGAACGCTTTTTAATTATCTTAATTTTTTAATTCTTTTAAAATGAGGAGTATAAATCTTATACATAATTGTAAAGTTATTTAATTTCTCCAAACTAAAATATAAATGAATTTAAAAAAGAGATAAGAAAAAGGAAAGTTCAGTTTTTTCACTGTTAATAAATTTTTCCTCTTTCAGTAACAATTCTTTTTGAAATTACTGTATGTTAATATTCAAACCAAATTTCTTTACTTTTTTTTTTGAAAAATTAAGACTTAACTTTTTAGTTTGTCTTAATTTTAAATTATTTTATTTCATTAATTTTAAATTAAATTTGTTCTATTCGAAAAATTCTGAAATGCTTTTTTTATAATGAAGAAAAAAGGAACAATGGTCGAATATTTATTTATTGTATATGTCGATACATGATCAGTAATGCAAATATTATAGAACTCAAAATTATAGTGTCAATTTTGATTTTGGAAATTTCTCAACTGATTTTCATTTTGCATTATCTTTGAAAAGGTGATCGACCTTAATTACAGGGGGAGAAAAGAAATCTAATATTAAATGAACAATCATTCATTCAGAAGCGAATTCCAAATTAGCTAATTCTAAATCTAATTAAATTAGCTAATTCTAATTCTAAATTAGCTTCTTCAGAACAACAAAATTAGTGACAGAACTGTTCTTTCATCCGCTAGAATTCTTCCACAATTATTTTTTTGAGAACTTCTTAAAATCTACTATTGCTTTTTAAAATTTATCAATAATAGTTAAAATTCGACCACTGTAAAATTAGTTTTAATTAGTTTCTCTATGTGTCTATATATTAAAAGAATTCTTTAAACTTGCAATTTAGTCAAATCCAAATCAAGTTTTCAAGTTTAGTCAAGTTTTTTTTAATTCATAAATCAATATATTCAGAAATTTTAATGCTTAGGGCTTAATTTTAATGCTTGCCGCATTTGGGATCGAATAATCCATAATAATAGATAATATGTTGCGAATATATGCATGATTTTTTATCTCAATTCCAAATCGAACAAAATTATTTTCTATAGTTATTTCTTTATATAGTATTAAGTTTTTTGATTGAAAGAAACTACATTTTATTTGATGTGACAAAGAACCTTTGAATATGATCACTCATTTGAAATATATGGATAGTCTTATCAAAATTTCAGCTAACCAAACAAAGAATATATTTATCTAATTTCAATATTCTAGATGTTTTAAACTATATATATATATATATATATATATATATAAAGAGGTGTCAAGAGGTTAGATTACACGAAAGCAAAAAATCATTGAAAATTCAATGGAATGCTATCATATTAAAATGTGTGCCATTCAGAATGGGGTAAAAACATTTTCTCCTGTCAAAGACATTTTGAAAATGATATTCTATTGATCGCAAATTTCAAGTCAGAGAATCAGTGCCTTTAAACCATTTTATTGCCTGGACTTTCGATTTAGTGGATTAATTTACTTGATAAATTCAAAGCCTTAGTGCCGCAAAATACTTCTTATTATATATTGATCACTAATAAATCAGATCGTGTTTTTTAGATGGAGGGATAGAGAGCGAGATCTTCAACAAAGAGATCAATTTGCCTCTCCGTGCTTCTTCTGGTTCGTCGGAATTACTGATTTTATTTTCATTTAGCCTTCAATGGTAAAATTTGAAGTTCACCGCACCCTGAAGCATCAACTGAAATGAATTCTGAAGCCATATTATTTTAATAACTTAGCACGTTCTATATTAATAATTAATAATCTGCTTTTTCCGTCATGTACAAAAACTTTTCTACAAATTATCCACTATACAGTTAATATACCATCATCTGGATAATCTATCTTTCACTTTCTTGGGGAACTCTTAATTGTTGTGAAGTAATTATTTGTTGAAACTCTGAAAACTTATTTTAGTGCTACAATGAAATATATTGTTGGAAATATTCCCTCCCACCAAAGTATATTTGTGAAAGTTTTGAATCTTGGCTTATAGAGCGCCAAATAATAGACAGAGGGAGATAGAAATAGTCATTCTCAATTGTTGTTTGTAAAGATAATGTTTAAACTTGCCATTTCTTAAATTATAATGATAATAAAACGAAAAATAGTCTAAAAAATGTCTTTAAATATATGCTATTTGGTGTTGAAATCTTGACCAAGGTAATCTTTGTATATAACTTGTAACATTTAAGTCTAATTTAAAACATGGTTATGATACAAAGTATGTGAAAGTATATTTGAAACGATATAATTACCCAAAACACATTATGAAATCTCTTACATAATGTATATTTTAAATCAGTTTCAAATTCAATTGAATTTAAAGTAAATTCATTCAGGTTTCTTGTCTTTCTTATTTCAATTTCTATGTCCCTATTGCTATGGTTAAATTAAAACTAATTAATTTTTACGAAATGTAACAGTAAATATTGAAATTTCTTAGCTTTAATTATGGTGCGATTTATCAAATATATTTGACATCCCGAAATCTACATTTATTGATTGCATCTTTTTTGGGGGGAGGGGGAGGGAAAACTAGCTTTTCTTTTTTTCTTCATTTTGCAAATGACAGAGGATCTTATTTTGTCCCTAGAGAAATTTCCATTTTGATTCAAGATACCATACAGCTTCCAGTTTAATTATAGGGTTTCATTGCCCAGATTATTAATTTTTAATATTCAGTTTCTAATGTCAGTTTAATATCAGTTTAAAAATATATCCGTTATTTTTAGTAGAATGAGAATGGTATTCAAACTATTTGATTTATTCTTATGGTAAACTGGAAATTTCTCCAGATTTTCAACTAGAATTGTCTTTAATTTTATTTAAAGTAATTTTGTCTTTAGATATCAGAATGCGGTGCTATTCCTAAATATAATTGCTTTTTCCTTGGGACCTTTCAGAGCAGAGAATAGATCGATGTCTTGAACGTAATATGCGCCATTCCACCTCCAGTTTCAGAAAAACACTAGCTCGTTCTGCTCTGAGAAATAATTTTTGATTGGATTTGTAAATAAATATTAAAAAAAGATTAAAATGAAATATGCTATGCATATTTCAGTGTATCATATCAGAACATAATTTCTTGATCGGCCAAGTCAAGCTCCTACGAGTTAAATTATATTTTTATTCATTTTATTGGTTTCAATGAAATAGTAATTTTGGTATTGCCAACGATTTAAAAATTTTGTCTCTCATTCATTGTTTAAAAAATATCCTATTTCTTATTTATTTCATTTGATATAATCACGTGCTCAAAATCACGATAAATTATGTGCTCACATTTTTCTAGGTTTTATTTGCTGTTGTCGTTAACTTTATTTAAAATCAGAGCTTTTGTAAATACAATGGCAACGGATTAAAATGTTTATTTTTCTACAGATTTTTGTTGACGCCAGGAAACCTCATTCCCAAAACAATTTCATGTTCTGACATGATAATATATTTTTGATGTTTAAAGGCATTCACTCGGTTGTGTCTTTAGGAATTAATTTCTAATTATGACTTAATTTCAGCTTTCAGGATGAAAAACTCCGTAATTGAATGTAGGAGTAAAATTCGAATTTAAATACTGAGAAGTTAAAACAAAACTTTGCAAAATGTCAATTTTTTTCAAAATGATAAAAGTGGAAAAATTTCGGAATATTTTAAAACTGCGAGTTTATGTGGTTAATTAATTCAGTATTAGTGACAAGTAGTTGTTACTTTCAAATAATTATTCCATTCCTTATATTTCTGCTATAAACATAGAATTTCAAATTTTCTTTTTCAAAAAAATTAAGATTTATTTAAGAAAAATTAAGATTATTTTTGTTTAGTATTGAAATGCTGCATTAATTTTCTACTTGTTTTTTCATGTTTTTCATCTGATATGTATCAATGAAAAAACGAATTAGGTTATAATATATAATATTTGAAAATATTGTTTGATATAATAACTATTTCAAATGAAATAATATTGGAAAGTTCATCAACCTTGTTAGTCGTCTATTTCTCATTTATAGCCAACTAAATGATTTAATAATGAATTAAAAGTCACGTGCATGGAATAAAAATAGATTAAATCAATAAAAATAATTATTTTATCATTTAGTTATTAGTTTTTTAATTTAAATGTTAAATGGAAGAAGAAACTTTATATTTATGACAGAGCCATAATTATTTGTTATTTTTTTTTCAAGTTTGTTGCCTCTTAAAAAGAGCTCTTAACCTTTGTTTTAAACGTAAAGTACTTTTAAATTAATCATTTTTATTTTTACGATCCTCCTAATATCATCAGTCTCAATCTTTCCTAGAAATGTTATTAATAATATGAAGATTATTCTTAATTTACCGTCGAAGCTAAGTGACTTAAATTAATTAAATAACATTAATTGGATTTATATTTTATTTTGCATTTTCCCCACTTCAATTTATAGTATAAGTTCAAAACTGAAATAATATTAAAATAATTTCGCATCGACTTATAATGTAAATTAACAAATATACATAATGATAATCAACTATTCAAATGGAAGAAGAGAGTTTTTCATTAAATTTAATTTTATGACATTAGGTTCATAGGAAAATTAATCTAATTTCATGTAAACTAAACTTCGATACTGATTATACGCATGCAACTCTTCAAATTCTCTATCTGAGAAAGGTATGAAATATTTTATTGTTTAAGGCTGAATATTTGGTTCTCTTCTCTCATTGTATCTTTTTCAGTTCTTGTATGATATAAGAGAAACAAATTCTCAAAACATTTTTCATATTAATCTATTTTATTTTGTGTGTTCCACGCTTGTCAACAAAAATTACTTGTACCTGCAAAAAAGGTACCACATACCTCAGATAGGAAGTTGTTGCTCTATATAAGTATTTATGCATTTTAAAATATTTTATTACATTAACTGTTTCAAAGTCTCATTGTTTATGAATAATTATAATTTGCAGGTCTTTCGAATCTCTGAAATCGGATATTGAGTTTAAAATAAAGAACACAACACAAAACCATATATGCAAAACTGGCAATTTTTTTAATGTCATCCTGTTTATAACCTCCACCATTATTATTCACTCTATTAAAATTTCGGGATCTATTTTCACGTGCTGTTGTCAAATGGTCAGCGGAAGTTAAAGGCTATTAATCTTTCTTTCATTAAGACTTTAATAGCTGCAAATAATGGCTTAGATAATAATGTGACAAGGTGAAAGTGGATTTTGAAGAATGGTTTTCTTACCATCATCAGAAATTTGTTCTCGCTTCTGTTAAGAATACGAATAATTATCATGTTTGAATAACGTAGACGACTGATGGACTTTTAAATTGAAGATCTCTGATTAGAATACCTTTCTTCCATTGTTGGTCATTTATCAACATATCTCGGATGGTTTTTAATCTTACTTAAGATGGACGCATCTCTCATTGATACATTCCTGTTATAGTGTATTTCTAGATTGAAAGATTGAAATTATTTCATCTTTTTTTATTCGTATTTTTAAAAAAATTTCTCCATTTTCCATGTAGGAAATAATATTGTTTTCATAGTAATAAATAATATATTAAAGAGATATAGATTTTTGGCTATTAATATGTTTCAATATTTGAAACTTAGAAATAATCTTTGTAAATTTTAATTTTGAGTTTAATTTTTTTTCATATAAGTTTCTTCTTTACTTTTTGAATCAAAATCGAATGGAAAATGTATTTTACTGTGATTTAGAAAAACGTTAAAAAAATTCGGTTTCTCAAAATTCTCTTCATCTAATTGTTATCAGCAGTTTCAAAGAATTATCTTTTTACAATGATATCAAAACTCCAACTGTATTTGGTCAATATTTCATACAAATGGCATTTTTTGTGCTACTAAATTAGATAGGTTTCTTTTTTATAAGACTTTTTTTGAAGTTTCTCTTTTCGTAGTTTCTCTTTAGAAGGTTTTTTTTTTTTTTTTTTTTTTTTTTTTTGTATTTCAACTTAAATGTTTTAGATCTTCTGACATAAATAGATTCATTTCTTTTCAAGTTATTCCTTATTCTCATCATTTTATGTTGTCATGCTCTTATAGTGTATTATTTTCTGGTTATTTTGGATAAATGAAAAAATAATTAGTTTAATTATTATTGAAAATTACATTTTTGATAAATTTTGTTCAAAAAATTTCATATTTTTTTCAAAATGCTCTTCAAAAACAGTTCATGGACAGTTTTGCTAATAGAGCAAAATTAATAAGGAATGGATAACAATTTGAAAATAATGATCTATGTATAAAAAATATATGTAGTTTTAAATATTGAAAACTGCGGATTACTTGGCCGGCCCTTTGAAATTAATTATATCATTATTAATTGTTCTATATTTTAATTATTTATCTCATTATCGCTTTTGGAAATATGTAGTTTAAAGTGTTAACTATTATAAGTAGCCCTGATATAATATATATTGCCACTGATTCTTTAAAAAATTAATGGTTAGTTATTAAAAAGTCCACTTTTGATGAAAAATTTTTAATTAACATTTACAACAATAAATCTAAAAAAGAAATATTTTCCTTATGGTAAAAAGAAAAAAAAATACGTAAGACTTTTTTTTTTGTATTTAGAATCCAGTTATTATTTTTAGGAAAGATTATGTTAAGGCTTGTAAAAAGAATTTTTTTTTAAAGTTGCATTCCATCTTCTGTTTTCTGAATTAATATGGGCGTGATACAAAAAAAAATCTTTTTAAAGCGAAAATTATAATTTGTCTCCTATTTTTGAGTATTGTCGGGCAAAATTGATTTTGCTTATACTTATGGTTATGAAATGATGGAGAAATTGCGTTTTAATTTTAAAATTGTAGTGGTTAGAATATTTTTGATGTTTATTTTATTTAATTTATAGATGTAATTTATTTTTAAAATCTTCTGTTGATATTTGAAAATTAAAGGGTTTTAAAAAAATTTAAACTTGAATTTAAAAAAAGTTTATATAT
>JAOUZG010000678.1:2595934-2607168 GCA_026289955.1 Argiope argentata | reverse complement strand
TAAAAAATTAATACGATATGCGATAATCTGCTTTATTTTTTTATAAATATATCGAATTTTGCTTTAAAAAATTTAAAAGTTTTTCGTGAGATAATATTTTGTGAATAAAAAACGTGGGAATATTTTCCTTTTGAGTAATACCAAGTATATAAGCTGGATGAAAAAAAATGTCTTGAAATCCGAGTTTCAAAAAATGACATTTTAAGTATTTAGATTTAGCATCTTTTTTAGAGTTGGCGAATTGCAATTTTTTGAGATATTATAAAATCTGTTAACCCTGAAAATAATTCAATAATTTTTGAATGCCTGACGCAATTTAAATTCATTTCGGTACATCGAATTAACCTGTTTGATATTTTATCGAATTAGAAACCGTATTTTGTGTACACTACTTTTCTTTGAAGATAAATAATTCGCTCCTAATTATTTAAAGTTGTTTTTTACTTTTTTTTATTTGTTGAAATATATTTCAAAAAGTAGTATATTCACCAATTTCATTAGTTTTATTTCTTTAAATCTGTATTTTTTTGTTTGTTTTATTACATCTCCTTAAAACTTCCAACAATTAATTGTTCCTCCACCTCTCTTGTATTCATTATATATATAACATAAAAGATATTTAGCTCCTTTTAATGCTTTAAAGCTGCTTCTTAATATATTTATTTTTTAGTGTTTTTTAAGAGTCTTCTTTTTATGAAAAAGTTTTCACTTGGGAGAAAAGTTTGTCAGAAAAATTAGAAAAGGAAAATCAATTCTATCTGATATATAGAGTGAACAACTAGGAATTATGTTTAACTATTTGACCAGATAGAAAGAATATTCCAGATAGAACTAATTTTTACTCATCAGTAAATAATTTTCAATAAAAAGATTAACTTTGTGCTTTTTTTTTTCCTTAAAAAGTTGATTTGAAATTAAAAAAAATAAAGCAGTATTGAATTCTTAGACGCTATTTTTGCTAAAGGCATTGCGAAGTTGATATTCCTGTCCCCATATTTTCTTTTATATTATTAAATAGTTCATATTTTTAGAAGAAGAAAGAAAGATTAATTAGATGTGAATTGTTTTTTTAACACATTCTGAATTTTTTCCAACCATAACTTTGTATAGAATCAGCTTATTATTATATTTCCTTATTGTGACCATACAATAAATGCGAATTAATTAACCTGGCGAGCAGTAGTAAAAACAGTAGCAAAATATTTTATGCCTTTGTTTTGAAAACTTTTTTTCACATTTAAGTAATTTGTTTCTGAATTTTAACTATTTTATTCATTGATTTTTGTGCATATTATTGCGGATTTTGTTTTGTCTACCCTCTATCCTTTTCCTAATGAACTCGTCGGTTTGGTTCTCGAGAACGCTAAATTCTTGAAAATACAAAATATCAAAATATTAGCTTGCGAGTCAAAAATCATTTTACTCTTTTTCAACTGGAATGAAATTGTTTGGAGAGTTTCACATTAAGAGACACAAATAAAGAGGTCATGAACTTAACTGTATTATGGATATTATTTCAATCTTTAAATGATTTAAAGTTCACTTATGTAAAAGTTCAGGTTATCCCCCAAAAAAGTTAATTTATTTACTCTAATATTTTATCCTGGAAATAATATCAATAGATATGCGCTTTGGAATTGATTTTCTTCTTGTTGATATTGTTTATGTCCTAATTCCTTTTTCCCATTTTTCACATAGTCTAGTGATTCACTGGAATGTGTATCCCTTCCGAACGACCATCGCGTTTACGCTTTGCTTCTTGGATAGCTTGTAGCAGTTTTTAAATTAAAATACGTATTCACTTTTCCATTGCATGACGCATTTCGATTTATGGCTTAGATTTGATGCTGTGCAGGCACTTTTATTTGGTGTTCTTCATCTTTAATGTTGATTCAGAAATCTAGATAATATATGACTTCTGAAAATGAAACGCAGTTTTGATCCACTCTATCAACATAGGTTTTTTTCTTCTGAATTTCTACTTTTAGCTCACACTTTCCCTATATATATATATATATATATATATATATATATCATGTTCAAATTTTCAGTCGTTATAAAATACTTTTTATTCATTCATCAAGTTCAAGCAAATTTTTTAAAACTTGCAGTGGATGGCATTTGATGTTAATGCAGTTTTTTCAAATATTAATTCATTAACTTTTTATTAATTCATTAAAAATGAACTTTCTTGCCTTTATATAAGTTCTTTATATTAATTGTAATTGTTAGGTCTGGTAGCCTGTTTGGTAGGGTGTTGGATTGGCATCCCTTCTGCTGCGTCACAAAATTCTCCATGTCGAAAGTTATATCATTGGGGGTACTGAGTCAAAGATGGTCGTTAGTCGAATGCTGAGGGGTCTATACCCTCAGAATCTACTGCGCCCCCCCTTCCGATGTAAAGCGGAACACGAGAACAACGATTGTAATTACTTAATAAAAAGTAACTAAAACAAAAAAATTCCTAACTTCCTAAATTTTTTCTAATATCTAAAGTAGGAATTGATTTTAAAAAATTACTTGTTATATTACTTGTTTTAATGTAATTCTATAATATTATTTAATTGGTCTATCGTTTAAATGAAGATTTTTTTTAAAAAAATATTCTAGTTTAGTATAACATTTGAGTAAAAAATAGCAATTATAATAATAAATAATAAAGTAATACTAATAAATCTACTATAAAAATTATAGAAAAAAATATCGCCCTAAATTGAAAGAATTAAACGAATACTTTCCTTTAAAACTATATATATTGTTGAAAATCTATGAACAAATAAACTCTTTGTTCTGTCTTTATTTAGTTAGTTATAAATGGTTTTTCCAAGCATAGCTAAAATTTCCATACCAAACTTTCAACTAGTTTTAATTAAAAAGACTGGCCAAATTTAAAAAAAAACTGTCTATTTGGTAATACGATAAATAAGTATTTCTTATATGCGTTCTTAAACATATTTTTTTATATCAAAACTTTTTTCTGCCGTCTTAGTAAAAGATATTAAGTAAATGTTGTGTGAGTTAACTACATTTTCAGTTTTATTGTTGTCTTGATTTGAATGCAATTTTCAGAAATTTTAAACCGGATTCTTTCAATTATTTTCAACCCTTTAGGTATTTTATTTTCATTTTATTCTTGGTATACCGTTTTTTTATTTGAGTGTGATGTAACTAAAACGCTGTTTCCCTCAAAGAAACTTGATACTATATCATTTATGTGTATATATTTTAAATATTGAGATGAAGATAAAATCTATTATCAATTTCTTTGCGATATAAAGTTTATTATGGAACGAAGGAAAAAAAATCTATTACGAATTCTATAATCGATTCTTCCTCTCTTACGTTCCTCTAAAAAGTTAAAAATAATTTCACTGAGCTCATCAAAACGGTACTGAATTTAGATTTCCTCAAGAAAGAAATTAATCAAATTTGTTTTTTTATAAACTCTTTCCTTTGAAATAAATCTCAGGTTCCTACATAATAATTGAGAAATTTTTATTAGAAAATATTTTTCTATAGCGTATTGCAAATTACGAACTTTTGAAGCACTTTGTATGTACAGAATTTAGAAATTTTTTTTTTTTTAAATAATGCAAGTGAACTAGTTCATGTAAAAATTGCTTTTGGCGAAATGTTAAGCTCTAGCATGTAACATATTCTTTTTACCTGCTTTGTAATAATACACCCTCCTCTCCATTACCCATCTATTTTTAAAACAAAATCGAAACCATTAATTTTTTAGATTATAAAAATCTATGCAATTAATATAAATTGTTTTTATTAATATATTAAACTTAATAAATTAGTGGCATGCTATGTCTGTTATAATCAAATCGAAATCTCAAAATATTGCTGAAGATAAGTTTATCGTTTCTTACCAAATTTTCTTTTTAAATTTTCTTTTGTTATATGAAACAAGAGGTAAAAATTATTTCAATCAATTTTCATTATTTTGGCCTAATTATTGCTGAGTGAAAAAAGAAATCCCTTATTTCAACAAGAAACATATTGAAAATTATAACCATGCTCCTAAGTAAGATTTCTTTTTTTGGAGAAACTCGAACACAAGATTTTTAATATAGCTCCTTTAATTTTCATTTTCAAACCAGATGCATAGTAAATGCAAATGTTTACAATGAAAAAATCGTTGCAAACTATTAAATTAAATTTACCTTAATTTCTGTTTTTCTTTTGCATAATTCCAACGGATAAATAGCCATTCGGACGACTAAAATTGGTCCTTTGGAATTTTTAATATTTATATATACTTTATACTGTCGGTTTCGAAAATAATGAATAGCAAAATCCGAATTATCTTTTTAACCCATTCGCTGCCAACTACGAATATACTCGTGGTTGGCAGGGTGTTACCTATTGCCATCATGAATATACTCGTGATACTTTCAGTATATTATAACGTACAACTTGTCAAACTTGCAAACTTTTTATGGCTACAAACATCAATATACAAGTGCAAAAACTTGCAAAAAAGCTACAAATAAATTGTTTTAACAAAAATTCTACTTTGTTTAACCCATTCGCTGCCAAGCCTAAATTGTATGAAGTTATTCCCATTGCCAACCACGAATGTACTCGTGGTTGACAGGGTGTTTACCCATTGCCCGCACGAACATAAGCGTGATACTTTCAATATATTATAACGTATATCTTGTCAAACTTACAAGCTTTTTATGGCCTCAGACATAAATATACAAGTGTAAAAACTTGTAAAAAGAAGCTACAAATAAATTGTTTTTACAAAAATTCTACTTTATTTAACCCATTCCTCCAAGTCTAAATTGTATGAGGCTATTCCCATTGCCAACCACGAATATACTCGTTGTTGACCGGGTGTTTACCCATTGACAGCACGGACATACTCGTGATAATTTCAATATATTATAACGTACAACTTGTCAAACTTGCAAACATTTTATGGCCACAAACATAAATATACAAGTGTAAAAATAAGAAAAAAGCTACAAATAAATAGTTTTAACAAAAATTCTGCTTTATATAACCCATTCCTCCAAGCCTAAATTGTATGAGGTTATTCCCTTTGCCAACCACGAGTTTACTCGTTTGTGATTTTTATTCATGTAAATGATTATTTATGACAAAATATGTGTATTTATTTTGAAATAATAAAACTTAGATAAACAATAATACTCAATATAGAAATGGCATCTTTTTTTTTTTATGATTTTCCTATTGCTTTTTTACATCAAACTAGAAGACTCAGTGCTGTTGCATTTTTGTTAAATGCAGTACAACTGGAAGCGTTCGAATTAGCTAATCATTATTTTTTTCTCGGTATTTGCTGGGAAGCGCTAAAAGTGCGGATGGTCCCGCAAGTTCGCGTGCCGTGACTCAGCTCTCGATGTTAGCACCTGTGTTCATTTGCGTTTAGGACTTAGTACGAAGAATTAGTCTCCAACCTTTAATGGAAATAGTTTCGAGTCTAGACTATCGGATTCCGGGAAGAGCAGAGAACTAAGGCATTCACGAACTATTTGCCCAAGAAACGGTGAAAGAATGCCTTCGATTAAAAAGCATTTGATGCAAGTTAAATTTTAATTAAAGGACATGGCTTAAAAAGAAAAGAACTTGCATTTGCGCCTGATTTTGTACATCAGCGTTTTTCAATTCCTACTATTAGTTCACACGCTCGCTCCCTATATATACATAGTTCAAATTTTTTATCGTTAATAAAATACTTTTTATTCATCCACTCGTTATATTTTTTAAAATTTGTAGTGGATGACACTTGATGTTAATATATTTTTTTCCAAATACTAATTCATTAGTTAGGTGAGTTTTTTATTAATTAAAAATTAGTTGAAATTTTCAGTCTAAAAAATCTTGAATTCCCTACCGCCAAATGAGTAAGTCTTCAAGTTTTTTTTTTTTTTGACACGCTAATGAGGTTAAGCGTAATATGCCTTTGACCGATTATTTCAAACGATTCTGTTTATTTTCTTAATGTTTGATGCATTTAAAATCAAGCATTGTTATTTCATTGATTTTTCGGATTCATTCTGAAGTATTTTTGAATGAAAATAAAATATAATAATGGAAATTAAAAATTTCTAATCTATATTGCTTTACCCCAACTGGCGTTGAAAATTCACGCGTTTGTGTTGCCTTAACTGGCATAAAAATTTATGCATGCGCAATGTGTTCTGTTTTATTTTCAACGGATACGGATTTCATTTTGTTTTGACCGAACATAATTTTTTGATCAATAGTTTACATTCATTGTAGTTATTCAATAAAAAGTAACTAAAATATAATTTTTCTCTGTTGAAGTAGGAATCGACTTAATTTTTTTATATTACTTGTTAGGGATAGATTTACTAAGGCTACATACCATGTCAATACTGTGATTAGAATTTCTTGATAAGCTCATACAGTTTATTTTATAAAAACTGTCTAATTATCTTCAACAAACATACATATTTTCGTATATGTTGTTTGATCTTGAAGAACGTGTAGTTTAACTTTCAAAAATTGCGCATTGTAATGAATGCCATTTTGGAATTATACATTACTACGTAATATGAATATTCACAGTTTATTAAGTAGTTTATAATAATAGACGACATGCTGTGAATTTATGTCGAAAAATTAAAAAAGAAAAAAAGACTTTAAAAAAAAGTTGTTGGAGACTTTTGAAATATCAACTATTGGAGTTAGAAGTGAAAGTATTGAATTTGGCTTGAATCCCGCCGTTGCAGATATAGAATCTTTATTTAAAATTAATCATTGACAAGTAATGTTAAAAAAAATTAGTCAACTCCTACTTAAGTCAACAAAGAAAAAAAATTATTTTTAAGTAGAATAATTTAAAAATAGAAATTTAATTTGTAATTCTAAAGTTTAAATCAGTGGCATTTTGTTACATTTTTTATTATGTCAGGGCATGATGTTGTTTTTGGGATGAGGTTTTTGGCGTCAACAAAAATCCGTAGGCAAAAAATTGAAATTTTATTACCTGCACGAGCATTTCAAAGAATCAGCTTTTTATAATGTGTTGCCATTGCATTTACAAAAGCTCTGATTTTTTAAAAAATGATTTAATAACTACAGCCAATAAAACCTAGAAAAATGTCATTTTGAGCGCGGGATTATGTGAAATGAAACAAATAGGAAATGTAATGTTTTTTAAAACAATAAATGCGAGACAAAGTTTCTTTCGGATCTTCGGCAATGCTAAAGTGTCTCATTCAAATGAAACCATTAAAATGAATAATTGCTCGTTGAATAAAGATATAATTCAACGAGCACGTGGTGCTTGGCCGTTCAAGAAATGATGTTCTGACTTGATACACTGAAATATGCACAGCAGATTTCATTTTAATCTTTAACCCCCCCCTTCTAAACAATGAAGCAAAAAACATAAATAAAGTGCTATTATACAAGAAAGCCAAAAAGAGTACATTCAATAACGTCTTTTTTTCCTGCACGTGCTTTATAACTTATAAATAGTAATTTATAAATTTTAAACCCCGACAGAATTTCTAATTTTTTAAAGGTATTGTAGAAATCTAAAATTTTTGGACATCTAAGCACAAAATTTTAAATATTGATTCTACAAATTTTAATTTTTTCGTGGTATGATTTGCTTATCATATCAACAAAAGATTATTTCATAAGCTTTTGTGAAATAGATTAAAGATGATGATTAGGAATTAAGATAAATTCAAGTGTCTAAATAATCATATTACAATACTCGTTCATCTTACTATACAATGATATCCGATAAATGATTCTCCCAACGAACTAATCGGTTGCCTTTATTTTTGTGCTATCTCCATTTTATTAGTTTCGTTGGCGTCGACGGTTTATCGCCAAATTTCAATCCGTTGCCAATGAGTTACCAAACCATTGGTGATCGTTGGCTTCGATGGTCTAATACGTAAGAATCAAAAGTTTTTTTTTTATATTAATTGCAGTTCCCACGTTTCCACTTTAATTTATAACTGAATTTTTTAGGCGCTGATGGATTAGTGAGAAATATGAAGTTCAAAGATCATGACTACTTAAGGTCTACATAATAGTATATGTGAGTTATATGACTATTGAAAATTTGAAGCTTAAAAATATTTTTCTGAGAAATTTATTTTGAGACCAAGTTATAAAAAAATTAATTGAACCTCTTAGTCAGCATTAAAATTTCCGAATCGACTGGTCGAAAAAGGCGGCTAGTTACTAATAAAGAGGAATTGTACTTGTATATCTGCTCGTGTATGTGTTAGAGCTCTTTAAGGCTAGATCACCTGAATTACGTGCACTATAGTTGGCACATGTATATCTTGGAGGTTGAAAATGGGCATATTGGAACATTTTTAACTTTCTTTTATTTTAATTTAATGAATTCTGGCATATATCACGATAATTATTTAAAATATTATAGTACAAAAATTAATTCTACATCTTTTTAAAAGTTAAAAAAAATTATTTTTTAATGATTGGAATTAAATAAATTACGCATATTTTCCATGAAAATTTAAATAAATTTTTATTTAATTTTCTATAGTATATTCTGAAATCCCAATTATTTTCACTGTTTTATCAAATATTTAACATCATGATTTCTCCTATGATGGGAAAACTAGAAGAAAGTTTATGCTAAATATTTATCTAATTAACTAAACGAATAAAAAAAAGTGAAGTTAGAAAGCCTCGAGAGTTAGTAGAGACAAATGCCGCTGAAGTTAGTAGAGACATAATGCCGCGAATGTTAATAGAAATAAAAGTCTCTGAAATTAGAAGAAACAAATTCCGCGAATATTGAAGAGACAAATGCCGCGAATTTTAGAAGAGACATGATGCCGCGAATGTTAAAAGAGACAAATACCGTTAAAATTAGAAGAGTCAGATGCCACGAATGTTAAAAGATATAAATGCCGCTGAAATTAGAAGAGACATAATGCCGCGAAAGTTAGAAGAGATATAATGCCCCGAATGTTAAAAGAGACAAATGCCGCTGAAGTTAGAAGAGACACAATGCTGCGAAAGTTAGTAGAGACAAATGCCGCTGAAGTTAGTAGAGACATAATGCCGCGAATGTTAAAAGAGATGAATGCCTCTGAAATTAAAAGAGACAAATGCCGCGAATATTAGAATAGACATGATGCCGCGAACGTTAAAAGAGACAAATGCCGCTGAAGTTAGAAGAGACACAATGCTGCGAAAGAGCGTAGAGACATAATGCCGCGAATGTTAAAAGAGATGAATGCCTCTGAAATCAAAAGTGACAAATGCCACGAATATTAGAAGAGACATGATGGCGCGAAAGTTAGAAGAGACAAATGTCGCTGAAGTTAGAAGAGACAAATGCCGCTGAAATTGGAAGAGACATAATGCCGCGAATGTTAAAAGAGATAAATGCCTCTGAAATTAGAAGAGACATAATGTCGCGAAAGCTAGATCAGAGATGAATCTGGCAATTGCACTTTCTATAATCCGATGATGTTATGGGACTGATCTCCATTAGAAAGACGCATGTGGAAAATGAGCATAATATGTGATAACATAAATTGACAAGTAACCTGACAGAATCATAGATATGAAATAATATCTATACGATATAACTAGAATTAAATGTAGCCAATATCATCGAAAGCTAGTTGTAACGCATTTCGCATTAACGCAGTAATAACGCATTTCACTTTGCTAACAATATCATGAGCTAGAATATTGAGAAATTATTAACAGAGAGGTGTATTTTTTATAGCATCTTCACAATCATAAGTTTAACAATTTCTCATTACTTCCATTTCTAGATATTTCTAAAATTGCAATTATCGAAAGCAAACATTCTCTGAATTTTTCGAAACAAATATATTAAAACAAATACGTAGCTGAATTAAGCGCTTGCAACTTTTCTTTGTTTGCAACCTGAATGCATAAAATATTACTGCACTTCTTTCGAAAAATAATAATAATAAAGATTAAAATGAAATCTGCTATGCATATTTCAATGCATCATGTGAGAACATCATTTCTTGAACGGCCAAGCACCATTTGCACGTGCGAGTTAAATTACATTTTTATTCATTTTAATTGTTTCATCGAATGAGTCACTTTAGCATTGCAAACGATCCAAAAAAAAAAACTTTTTCTCGTATTGATTGTTTAAAAAAATATCACACCTCCTATTTATTTCATTTCATATAATCACATGCTCAAAATGACATTTTTCTGGGTTTTATTTGCTGTTGCCATTAACTTTTTTTTAATCAGAGCTTTTGTAAATGGGAGGGCAACACGTTATTAAAAGTTGATTTTTTCGAGATGCTCTTGCAGATAATAAAATTTTTTATTTTACGCTTACGGATTTTTACTAACGCGAAAAACCTCATCCCAAAAACATCATGTTCTGACTTGATAAAAAGGAATTCGAGTCTATGTGCATTATTTGTATTTAAATGTCCAAGAAATGTATAAAGCATCTCGACAATATGCGAGTTTGTTATGATTTTTGTCGCTTCGAAAAATACGCGACGAATGCCTGCCATTTCCGTTCATTCGACGCAGACAGATAAAAGGGCATTTCTCTCGATGTAGAGCACGTAGTAAATACATCTATGCAGGCCAGGAACGCAGAATCAGCGATTTAAAGACCAGCTGGCAATACACGGGGTAGGCCATGGCCGAAATATGTGACTTAATTCGTGATTGTTCCAATTCCATTGGCTTTTTCTTTTTTCCTCTAATCTTTTTAGCAACCTATTAAATTACAACTATGTGACCCTTTCAGAGCACCTTTGCTGGTAATCTTTCATCCCTTTTTCTCGACACTTAACGAATTAATTTCAATAAAATCTTGTGAATTTGTGCATAATCTGCTCAATTTTGTATGCTGTCATTTCCATTTCATTTCGGCATCTCTGTTTTTTAAATCACTGGATCTGCAGAACAAAATACGCAATTGTTTGTTCCTGAGTCTATATTTCATTTATTGCATGCAATATATTTCATTTATCTCCATTTTATTCCATATATTTTCATTTATTTCAATATTTTTCATTTATTTCCATGAATCTACATTTATTTCCATCTATATTTCATTTTTTTCCATATTCATTTATTTCATTTATTTCCAGCGTTTTAATTTAGTTCATTTAACTTCATATAGTTTGGAACATTATTTATTCCCTCCGTTCACCTCGATATTAAGTTATTCGATCTATTTACGAAATGCAATTTCCCCCATATAGTTTTTTTTT
>JAOUZG010000678.1:2494581-2508212 GCA_026289955.1 Argiope argentata | reverse complement strand
TCTTAGCATGATAAAACGCGTTTCGAAAAACATGAGCAAACGAGTTCGGCTTTGTCTCCAAGAAAGGGGTGGACATTTTTAACATTTATTATAAATGTAAGTTCAGTATTTTTTCCTTAGTTATGTTAAAAGTGCTTTTTATCATTGGAATAAAAATAATTCTTTTTAAACCTATTATTTTTGTAAAATAAATTCAAAAATCATCAGTACGGGAACTTTTTGGACACCCTGTATTCATGGAAACAAATGAGAATACCAAAATATTTCATATGATTATTTAAAAAAAAGAAGAAAATAAATAAAACTTTTTTTGAAGTCTAGAATGAATGATGAGTATCTCAGATTTCCTTTGTTTACAATGTTACTTTGATCTAGGCCAGAGTTACACAAATTACGATACATGTATCATTATGGATGCACTATATTATTTTTGGTGGTGCAATTTTTAGACAAAAGATTTAAATTAATACCCGAAATGCAAAATAATGCCTCTTTGGATATTTTGTTTCGTTTTTATATACATGTAATCCGTGTTTCTCATATATAAAGTAATTTAATAACGTTTTCTGAAAAATAAACTATGCAAATTAATAGTTCTACTTTAAGAAATAGGCAACTGTGGTAATTAAACTGTAATTTAAAGGTTTGATATTGTTATGTCGCAATTTCATGAAAGGAAGTAGAATTCGAATCGAATTTATGACCCTTTTTTTCTACTTCTTGTATTTTAACATTTCTATGGAAACAAATGGGACTATCAAAATATTTCATATGATTATTATTTTTTAAAAAAAAACCTTTTTAAAAGCTAGAATGAATGATGAGTATCTCAGATTTCCTTTGTTTATAATCTTACTTTGATCTAGACCAGAGTTACTCAAATTACGATACATGTATCATTATGGATGCACTATATTATTTACATGTAATCCATGTTTTTCATAAATAAAGTGGTTTAATAACGTTTTCTGGAAAAATAAACTATGCAAATTAATAGTTTCTACTTCAAAAAAATAAGCAACTGTGGTATTTAAACTGTAAGTTAACGGTTTGATATTTATCATGTCGCAGTTTCATGAAAGGAAGTAGATTTCGAATCGAATTTATGACCCTTTTTTCTACTTCTTGTATTTTAACAAACCGGGTGTCCAAAAAGTTCCCGTACTCTAAATTTGAAAAAATCATTGTTCATGACTTTTTTTTAAGTTTATTAAATTTTGCCATACGAGTACTGAAATCATGGACATGCTTGAAGCTTTTTTCGGCGATCGACTTATCTCAAAAAAATCTTTGGCCACCTCGATCCCCTGATCTGACCATCCCGGACATTTTTTCTGTGGGGATATTTAAAGGACAATATTTATGAAGGTGATCCTCAAACAATAGATGATTCGAAAATCGCAATTACCCAAAGGATACAAGAAATCCCTCCTAGTATGTTAAAACGCGTTTCGAAAAACATGCGCGAACGAGTTCGGCTTTGTCTCCAAGAAAGGGGTGGACATTTTTAACATTTATTATAAATGTAAGTTCAGTAATTTTTCCTTAGTTATGTTAAAAGTGCTTTTTATCATTGGCATAAAAATAATTCTTTTTAAACCTATTATTTTTGTAAAATAAATTCAAAAATCATCAGTACGGGAACTTTTTGGACACCCTGTATTCATGGAAACAAATGAGAATACCAAAATATTTCATATGATTATTTAAAAAAAAAGAAAATAAATAAAACTTTTTTTGGAGTCTAGAATGAATGATGAGTATCTCAGATTTCCTTTGTCTGTAATCTTACTTTGGTCTAGACCAGAGTTACTCAAATTACGATACATGTATCATCATGATCCACTATATTATTTTTGGTAGTACAATTTTTACACAAAAGATTTAAATTGATGCCTCGTTTGATATTTTGTTTCGTTTTTATATACAGGTAATCCGTGTTTTTCATAAATAAAGTGATTTAATAGCGTTTCCTTAAAAAATAAACTATGCAAATTAATAGTTCTACTTAAAAAAAAAAGCAACTGCGGTATTTAAACTGTAAGTTAACGGTTTGATATTTATCATGTCGCAGTTTCATGAAAGGAAGTAGAATTCGAATCGAATTTACGACCCTTTTTTCTAATTCTTGTATTTGAACGTGTCTATGGAAACAAATGGGAATACCAAAATATTTCATATGATTATTTTAAAAAAAAGAAGAAAACAAATCAAATTTTTTTAAAAAAACTAGAATGAATGATGAGTATCTCAGATTTCCTTTGTCTATAATCTTACTTTGATCTAGACCAGAGTTACTCAAATTACGATACATGTATCATTATGGATCCACTATATTATTTTTGCTAGTGCAATTTTTACACAAAAAATTTAAATTAATGCCCGAAATGCAAAATTAGGCCTCGCTTGATATTTTGTTTCGATTTTATATATATGTAATCTGTGCTAAATAATGTTTCAGGTCAAGAAAAAGACGACTAATGAGGCTTCTGTCACATGAAATATTTATGAATGAGTTTTAAAAAATGTAACTTATATAATTTTTTATTTAAAAAAAAGAAGATTAATATATTTGTTATGAAGCTATAAAATTTTTAATACCTTTCAGCGCATAATATGTTTACGAAACTAGATATTTAATCATGTCATTAATAAAAAAATTAATGGACATTAATACAACTTGAACCTGATTTGTCCTTGAAATGTCAGTCGCATTCTTTATTCATTTTTCATTAATAATAAATCATAATAATTGCTCTCATGTATCATTACCTTTTATTTACTATATAATTTAATATATTTATGTATTATTATATTGTAAAAGTTTCATTTACTAAAGTAATTGAATAATATGAATTTAAAATTTTATTATTTTATACACGCATGATTTAGGAGTTTTCATTTATATGATACAAAAAAAAATTTGGAGCTAAACTTATTTTGAAAAATTGAATTATGGAATTATTAAATAATTGTATTGAGCGGGCTTTTACTCTTTTGAATGATAGTGGTTTAGATAGCATCTAAAAGTGAAATATCCTTTCTTAGTTCTAAAAGAATGTTTTAAAAGTTACTAGAATGATTCTTTGAATAATAATTTTTGTTTCCCTTTATTTTTGTGTTTTAATTTATTTCACGATTTAATTACCTATTCTATCATGACTAATTAATCACTCTTGTTTCTGTAAGTTTTAACGCATGCATAAAAAAATGATGCTAAAGCCGATATATTAACCTACGTCAAGAATTGACCAAATTTCAAAAATCAAATAATTTTCTGATTAATTGTCATGTTAAGATGATTGAGAAGAGTTTTTTTTAATGATATGATTAGAATTTATTTCTAGAAATAATGAAACTCATTTGACAAACTGTTTAAAATAAATACAAATTATTAAATGTTTAGACATATAATATGCGTTTACTTTATGAGTATGTTAGATCTCTGCACCGAAAACCCAGTGTGTGTGTGTGTGTGTGTGTGTGTGTGTGTGTGTGTGTGTGTGTGTGTGTGTGTGTGTGTGTGTGTGTGTGTGTGTGTGTGTGTGTGTGTGTGTGTGTGTGTGTGTGTGAGAGAGAGAGAGAGAGAGACGTAAATTAATAATAAATTCGAATACGTAATCTTATAAATCAAATGAAAGCTTAAATTTAATTTACCCTGAATATATCATATCCGCGAAATTTTGGGGTCCTACTGAGTCTTGGGGTCACTAGGTATTTGCCTACTTTTGCTATTTAATAATGTGGCTCTGTTAACCTAATATATTTGTGATAATTAGATAGAAGAAAACTGCCTTGTTAATAATTTTCCATTTTTGTTTAGTCATTTTCCTGATTCGACTGAAAAATCTTTCTTCACAAAGGCCGGAAACGATTACCAATGGTCCTCCCCCCCCCCCTCTTCTTCCGTTAATTTTCATTCCAAGGTCAAGATCTCTGCGGTTGACCCTTTCCACACTCAACATACCCCATTTCAGATTGCGGTCAAGCTCTTATCTGATTGGAATTAAATCGCTGGTCTGTTGTGTGTGGACCTCGTTGTGTTTCGTTTGTTTGCCTTGATAATAAACCACAAATGGTGTCTGTCATTGGTGATTCATCATTTCAAGCATGCTTTGAAATAGCCATGTGACTTTCCTTTTCAATCAAAACAATTCGTTCGCATCGTTACTTTTGATGGCAGGTTTCATTTTTCCATCTCATGGTTTGCTGTGGAATGTCTACGTGTCATGGTTTAAATATAAAAATGATAAAATACTTTGGTCTCTCTTAACCAATAAGACATTACAGAAACACGATTCTAAGGACAACTAATATACATTGGCATTTTTATTAGTGTGATTTTGAAACATATGCGGAAATGAGTAAGGATTTCATTGGATAAGTTTAATTAATGGGCTAGAAAATATAGTTCGCCTAATTAAAGGCACATTAAAGAGTCATATATTAAGAAAAATTAACTTATATGGACATTGAGTTGTGTCTTTATCATGTGAGAGCATGTTGTTTCGGTTTAAGAGTTTGGAAGCCTCTAAATGCGTAGGCAACAAATTGGCGATATATCGCTTTTGAGCCATCCATTCAAATTAACTTATATAGGCATTGAGTGGTGTTTTTATCATGTGAGAACATATTGTTTAGGTTTAAGATTTTGGTAGCCTCTAAATAAGTAGGCAACAAATTGGCGATATATCGCTTTTGAACCATCCATTCAAATTAACTTATATAGGCATTGAGTGGTGTTTTTATCATGTGAGAACATGTTGTTTCGGTTTAAGATTTTGAAAGCCTCTAAATGCGTAGGCAACAAATTGGCGATTTATCGCTTTTGAGCCATCCATTTAAATTAACTTATATAGGCATTGGGTGGCGTCTTTATCATGTGAGAACATGTTGTTTCGGTTTAAGATTTTGGAAGCCTCAAAATGCGTTGGCAACGAATTGACGATTTATCGCTTTTGAGCCATCCATTTTTCGCTGTTAGGATTGTTAGAAAATAATGCAGAAGGTTGTCGCATTTGGCGATTTATCGCCAATTGAAGTTACAATTTAATTTCCAAATTATTCCTTCTCTAAATTCTTAAAAATTGTCTTAATTAATGTAAGTCATTAACCAGTTTAAATCGGTTTGAAACGATCACGTGATTATCAGATTACGCATGCGTTGATATTTAAAAAAAACGCTGGAAGTTTTTTTTTTTTTTTTTTCAGTTTCAAAATCTGTCGATTTTCAAAACTTTGTTTGCCAACTTGAAAAATTGAAAATGAAAGTTTAAAAAAAAGATTATCATTTACATTATCGAAGGATAGAGACCGATAGAGAAGTCTCGTGATGTTTCAAACCGGTTTAAACTAATTAATGACTTAAAATAACTAAGACAAATAATGACTTAAAAATAATAATGTTCTCGCATGAAATTTGAGATTTTAGATTTCATTTTTATATATACAAAATAATTCTGATTTAAAAGCATCGTCTTCATGCAAGTTTCGGAAACACTAAGAAATTCGTTTAACAAATTTGATGAATGAGATAGAAACAGGGCCCGGCTTAACCTAATCGGGGCTGAGTCAAAACCTTTTTTTGGGGGGGGTCCACCTCAGTCTTCGTTGCCTTTGAAAAGCAATGTTAAAAACGGTTCATTAAAGAAGAAACACAAAAGGGATTTTCTATTCAATTTAAGGGCCCTCCTCTGATGTAGGGACCCAGGGTACCACAACTGCCCTGTATGGCCTCTGCCTTAGTCAGGCTCTGGATGAGAGTATAATTTGAAATTTAATCAACAAGTCCGAAATATTTAATTATTAAATACGGGAAAATCAAGTTTTATTGTTTACCAGGAATCATTCGGAATAATTAACCAATGATTATACCAAAGAATTTAAAAATCGTGAGTTAGTTTTCGATGCATGTGTGAGTTGCAATACACATCTTAGAAACAATTCAAGAAAAAGTTACGGAATGGTGCGAAGAACTGAGAAAAATGGTTCGGACGACTTGGAATGATAGAAGAAATTAACCTAATAATTACTGAAAGCGTCATTTTTTACTAGGTTGAAATTTGGTTTTATGATTTAAAAAAAATGTGGCGTAGTTTCAAATGAAGCCTTCCAGGCTATAGGTGTCTTCCATTTGGTATCAAAGAGCAGATATCCAAATTTAAAATATCATAAAACCAATGGACTGTCGGATAACTCTGCCAACTTTGAGTTTGAAGACAAATTTAGGGGCTGGCAAAAGGATCATTTGAAACTATCTTAATGTTTTAAAGAATTAGTTTATATGGATGGACCAAAATTGATGACACTATAGAGGGTATACATAAAATCCCTATATATTTTATTGAAGGAGTTAAAATAAAACAAAACTTCAATGGGATATTGTAGAAGGAATATTTTAATGTGCAACTCGTACATTTTCTTCCTCTGATTGCCACAAACACGGTCCATATCCAAATTGTGTCCTCCTGTTATTGTTTGCTCAATGAAGAAGAAAGGACCATACGCTTTTGACTTGATTATTCCAAGCCACACATTAACCTTTGGAGATTATATTTCCCATGATATGAACTCATGTGGTTTCTGAGTCGCCCAAATGCGACAGTTGTGTCGATTAACCTTTACACATGCGTGAAAGGTGGCTTCATCACTAAAAAGAATATGCTCCATTAAATTTTAGTTTTCAATTTGTTCCTTTAACTCTTCACAAATAGCTGGTCTTGTCGAATCATCTTCTTCGTGTAGATCATGTGAGATTTGAATGCGATAGGCCTTTTTCTTTGATGTCATTTTCAAAGTCTTATGAGCAGCTGAGGTAGGAGTGTGTAGTCTAAGTGATACCCTGCGAATCGACATGTGTGCGTCATCTTCGAAGACTTCACGGATTAACTCAACATTTTGTTGTGGTGTAGTGGGACTTCCGAATCTTATTCATCATGAATTTGCTGAGTAATTCACGAATAGCTCTATCTGTAGGTCCGGACTTTTTTTCCCGGATACGGAGTTTTACAACCAGGATACGTTCTTCTATATTCATCATTATTCTATATCTGCAATTTAAAAGTTTTCTAATCATTAAATCACAAAAATAGATAGGGATTTTATGTACACTCTGTTTAGTGTATTATTGACAATTACAAAGATGGACATGGGGAGGACTTTTAAAATTGCAAGTTTCTAACCATAGTTCGGTCTCTGTGGTTGTAATTTTTATCCACTGGGGAGAGTAATCTTCCCGAAACTTATAGCATTAATGACTAATATTCTTCTTGATTGTAGATTAAAACGAAAGGGTTGAATAAAAATTAAAATCTTCCTTTAGAATTCTTATTAAGGCTTCATAATTTCTGGTTCACAGAAGGTTTTACGCGGGGGCAAAAAATTCGAAACATTTTACTCACTATCTTTTAACTATATAAGTCAGGGATGAAGATATTCTCTACACACTTTATATTCTTCTCCATTTCATTTTATTATATGAGAACATGGATGTTTTGGTTTAAGGTTTTAGAAGCATCAAAATGCGTAGGCAACAAAAGGGCAATTTATCACTTTTGAGACATCGATTTCTCGCTTTTAGGTTATTAGAAAGTAATACAGAATGTAGTCACATTTGGCGATTTATTGCCAAAAAATAATCTAAAAATGAACATTTTATTTTTTTGGTCGAGTGATTAAAATATACTACTTTGTCAATAGTTGCATCACCCATCAAGAAGAAAGGTGACACTTTTAATTCGTAACTGCGAGCATCAATAGTGTGATCCAATTGATTTAAGGGCGCTGTTCCCCCCACACGGAACTGACCGGACAGCAGGAAACACCAGTCAGCCCTCTGGTATCATTAATCAAGGTGCAGAATATGGTGATTCGGCCCGCACTCACGACTCCTGTACGTAATAGGTGGGTGAAGTTCCCATGCCGCCCTCTCATCACCCAGACAAATTGTCTCGATTTATTCTGCCCTTGTCGGATTCTAGACGCGGCTAGCTCCAGTATTTTACAGCTTTCCTTGCCATTCAAGTGGGCCCGCTCGGCTTTTTCTATTCACGGTTTTGGCAGAATTATCGGAATTCAACCTCAAAGGAAATATATTATTAGTGAAGATAAATATTAAAAGAACCATGAATGCATCTGAAAAGAAAATGCGAAGAAATCCATTCTCAAAGAGATGTTTAATGCTATTCGCGGACTCGCTGTGGCTTAAAATTTGCCATGAATTGTTTGTTCTGTTCAAATTTTCGAACTTAGAATAGATATGTCGCCAAATCAAGGAACTTTTTTTATTGTTTTTGGTCAGGTCCATGTTGTTCGAATCAATTCGTGCCCATGTTAAATCACATCAAATACGTCTCATTAAATTTTGGCTGTCATGCAATGTGAGCAGTGGTCGGCAAACTTATTAGCCAAAGAGCCAAATATAAAGATTACAACAATTTTTTAAAGAATTGGGAGCCAAATCTGCTTGCTTACTAAACTTTTATTACACTGTTATTGTGGTTGTTACTTATGGAACTTGCCATGGATAAGCAACCCACTAATATAGCAGCATATTTAAGCCGAAAAGAGCGTCTCTTGTTTCTGAACTAGCGCCAACTAGGGCCAAGAGTACGACTTAGCTATTCATTCACCACAATTGCTTGCACAGCCCCTTTTTACAGGGTGGGTACAGTCACACATCCCACAGATAGCACACAGAAGAATAGCCATGCCCAAACCGGGACTCCCAGAACATGAGGAAGACGTGCTACCGCTGTGCCAGAAAGCCGGCTTTATTACACATAGTAAAACTAAATTTCATACTTAGTAAATATTTATTAATGCGAACAATGAGCCGCACTTAAGGAGCCAAAGAGCCATATGCGACTCCGAAGCTGCACTTTGCCGACCATTGATCTAGAGGTTTATGTCCAATTCTACTTATCATGTGAAAGTGATATATAAAATTATCTATGCTGAAAGTTTCTGCTGTATTTTCTCGTCTTAAATTTTTTAAAAAATGTGATAATGTATATTAAATAATGAAGTTGGCTCATTTCTGAAGTATGGAAAAAATGTATTGAATTTAATAATTGAATCCAAGACAAGATTTCAAATCTTTAAAAATCAAACTATTTCTTTCAAATCTTCTATATCTATCTTTCTTAGTTTTTTAAAAATATGTATTTATAGATAAATAAATAGTTATTGAATCATATTGTATGCGAAATGAAGAAATTATAAACACATTGAGAGTACTTATATGCTTTCAAAATTCATTGAAATCCTATATTTTAAAAGAATTTTGCCTGAAAGATTTGGATGCACTCGAATTATCTTCACAGTTGGAAATTCTTGACCTTGCTAGCCGCTATTTGCACTTTGAAGTAAAAGAAGTGAAATCCATAATTACATATTTTTATCTTGAAAAATTTCTGATGGCAAAATATAGTTCGTTGTAAGAAAATGATCTCAATTATCGATCTTATTTAACGATTCAACTATTGTGTTTGAAATCGTCATTAATAATTCCAT
Source organism: Argiope argentata (assembly GCA_026289955.1). Lineage (NCBI taxonomy): Eukaryota > Metazoa > Arthropoda > Arachnida > Araneae > Araneidae > Argiope > Argiope argentata. Next base: position 2,498,699 of record JAOUZG010000678.1, on the reverse strand, counting down.
CGTTATTTATAACTAAGATCTCATAATCACAGAAATTCAGTGAAACACGACCTATATTCCTATATTTTTTAATCAAATATCATCTCTTCCTTAACTTTTTTGGGTACTTACGTATTATACCGTCTTCACCAACGATCGTCAACGGTTTAGTAACTCATTGGCAACGGATTTAAATTTGGCGATAAAGATAAACGGATTACACTATTGCCGGATTGCCATAATTGGCATTTTAGCAACTCATTGGCGACAATTTCAAATTTGGCGATAAAGTGAGACGGTATAATACGTAAGTACCCTTTGTTAATTCCTTCCATTTTCTTTTGAAAGCTCGCTAAACTTTTGAAATTAAAATGTTTAACATTGTCATATTATTGTGACGATAATATTTGAGCTAAAAAAAGAATTCACAAATTTATTAAATCGTGTTTAAGAAGGACGAACTTCAAAGAACTTGAATTACTATCTCTATTTCTTTTAATAATAAGTGCGTATACGTGTGCGTGCTCGTTACCATACGTGGCACATGTATATTATTGGAGGATGGGACATTTTTTAAAAATTATGTAAAATTATGTTTTTTGATTATACCCGATTTTTAACACACAACATTGTAGTACCAAATTCAAGTAATTTTCATTTGTTTATCAAACATTTAAACGCATGATTTTCTTCGGTTGATGAAAGCTGAGAAAATTGGGTTCTATTCAATATTTTTTAATGAACAGGACTGTGAGGCAGCCTCTTGGAATAACTTTATGGGACTTCATTCTAACAGGATGTTCATTGATTTAACTGATACGACTCCAATTTTTACTATAATTCTCTACAGATTTTTCTCAAGGAAATTAGAAGGAGTAAAAGATGCATAAAAGATTTGATTAAAAGCAAACATAAATAAATATTATTATTAATCAGCAATCGCTTAAAACGGCTAGAATGAATGTCTCTTAATTATAAGAGAGGAATTTTATGAGTATTTAAATTCACTTTAAAGATTTCTAGCATTCTGAGCTAAATAAATGGGCCATAACGAAATTCAAATTTGTGTAAACAATTAACAGTGCAGCTATAGAATTTCTTGGCTGTTAAATGTAGATGTCAAAAATTAACATATATTCAGAATTTCGGATGCCAAGACAGGAAAGGATTTTAATGAACTTGATAGATCCATCTTGGGGCATTTAACTTGCTATAAACTGCATTTTCAAGATATTTTTTTATCGGCATATGACCTTTTGTTAAGATTGCAGATTTCATAGTTACGTGATGAAAATATACTCACAAATTAGAATGTTGGAGAAGAGGAAGTTATTATTGTGTCTAATGTACAAGTAATGGGTACAAGTAATTTCTCTAAACCACATTTTTAATGCTTTAATTTATAAGATTTTAATTGCTGTAAACTGCATTTTTAAGATTATTTTTTTAAAAAAAAGATATGGCCTTTTGTTAAGATTGTAGATGTCATGATACGTGATGAAAATATACTTCAGATTAGAATACTGAGAGAGGATACACCTCATTGCTCTAAACTGCATTTTTAATGCTTTAATTTCTAAAATTTTAATTGTTAAAATTTGCATTTTCCAAAGAATTTTATCAGGATATGGTCCTTTGTTGAGATTTTCAATGTTGTGGTTACGTGATGAAAATATAATCGCAGATTGGAATACCAATAAAACTGAAAATTTTACTGAGCGTGATATATACCACTCTAAAACATTTAAATTGTTCGAAATTCCATTTTTAAGCTCTTTTCCTCAAGATAGGGTGTAGTTATTATCAAGGTCATTTATGCTTGTTAAGAACACGAGTGTGATGATTACATTTGGATATTCTTAAAAAAATTGACGTTTCCCCAAAAATTTTACGGATTCCGTTTAACGAAATGCAGGACATAAAAGTGAATTTTGTTTCACAATTGACGAAAATCTGATTGTAAATTGTTCAAAATTCCATTTTTAAGCTCAAGATAGGATGTAGTTATCAAGATCTTAGATTATTTATTGATTGTTAAGAAAACGAGTGTGATGATTGCATTTGGATATAAAAGAAAATTGATCTTTCCCCCAAAAAAATGTATGGATTCCGTTTAACAAAATATGGACATAAAAGTGAATTTTGTTTCACAATTGACGAAAATCTGATTGTAAATTGTTCGAAATTCTATTTTTAAGCTCAAGATAGCATGTTGTTATCAAGATCATAGGTTATTTATTGATTTTTACGAACACGAGTGTGAATGATTGCATTTGGATATTAAAAAATTGATCTTTCATACACAATTTTTATCGATACCGTTTAACAAAATGCAGGACATAAAATAAATTTCGTTTCGCAACTGACGAAAATCTGATTGTAAATTGTTCGAAATTCCATTTTTAAGCTCCAGATAGGATGTAGTTATCAAGATCATCGATTATTTATTGATTGTTAAGAACACGAGTGTGATGATTGCATTTGGATATAAATGAAAATTGATCTTTCCGCAAAAATTTTTTATGGATTCCGTTTAACAAAATGCGGGACATAAAAGTGAATTTTGTTTCTCAACTGACGAAAATCTGATTGTAAATTTTTGTTTCACAACTGACGAAAATCTGATTGTAAATTGTTCGAAATTCATTTTTAGCTCAAAATAGGATGTAGTTATCAAGATCATAGATTATTTATTGATTTTTACGAACACGAGTGTGATGATTGCATTTGGATATAAAAGAAAATTGATCTTTCTCCAAAAAATTTTTATGGATTCCGTTTAACAAAATGCGGGACATAAAAGTGAATTCTATTTAACAACTGACGAAAATCTGATTGGATCAGCCTAAATTTCATTTATTTAAGAAAATTCATGTCCATTCTAAAAAATAACGATTATAGACATGTGCGACATTTAATCTGTTAATATTATCCATTTAGTATTACAGTTACGTTAAACTTGGGAAAGTCCCAGTTTTCAAAATTATCTGCATAACACGCTTAGTGTTCCTGTCACACCCAAATTCTCTACATATGATGATGCTCTTTGTTTTTCGATCCTTGCCTAAGGAAAGTCGAAGTGAGTGTCAACAAGTGTTAGTGGGGAAAAAAAGAAGGTAAATCGCGCAATCAGTCGTCCTTGATCGGCGATGGCTCACCTCTGATGAGGCAGGCAGACCACCGCCGCAACTTCCGGTCACCCTCCGCCGTGTCTGATGATCGATGAATGATCGCGATGAGGTCACCCTCCATCAACACCGCCGCTTCATCAGACGAATTTCTCCATATTCTGGAATTTCTTCCCGTCCCTCCGACCCTAATAAGGGCGGAAGCTTTTGTGGAGGAAGAAAAAAAAATGGGAACGAGTCATCGGGAGGCGGTCGTCGATAAACGAATCTGGAGGGAGGGTGTGATTCATAAATATTTCCTCCTCATCATTATCATGATCATCTATTATCGAGAGCTTATTTACCGGATGCCCTTATGATAATTTTGTGATGAGGTGAATTGGGAAGAATGCTTGGATGGGAAGGACGAACCTTATTTGCGCGTAGGCGTTTTTTTAAAACGTGTAAGGTATGACGCAGTATCTTGGGGTGGTTATATAAAATTACTATCATCTTCGGATGAGATAAGAAGGTAGCAATGCATCATTTGTTTCTTTATAAGGGGAAAGAAGTATATGTGTTGTAATTGTCGTTAACATTTTCAGTTTTTTTTTTTCAGCCCATGATTTATAAAAATATTTTTTTTCTTTTGCATTTCTTTTATTTCCTTGCTAGCCGCCTTTGATGACTAGCTGGTTAGTTGTGGTTAATTTAGGTTAGTTAATTGTTGTTAACATTTTCAATTTTTTTTTCCAGCCCATGATCTATAAAAATAATTTTTTTCATTTGCGTTCCTTTTATTTCCCAGCTAGCCGCCTTTGACAACTTGCTGGTTAGTTGGGAATGCTGGTTGTGCTTAATTTTAATCAAATTTCATATGCATAGCTTGGTATTACAATTACACTCAATCAAGTAATTTTTAGACATCAAATTAAAATATCATTAGAAATACTAATATCACTCTCTTGATAATACATTTTCTAATTGTGTGTGTGTGTGTGTGTGTGTGTGTGTGTGTGTGTGTGTGTGTGT
>JAOUZG010000678.1:2474858-2486470 GCA_026289955.1 Argiope argentata | reverse complement strand
TGTTGGAGCTCTTCCATGTGAGGATAATGCAACTCGATTTTTATTTTTAAAAAAGAAGGAAAAAAATTATCATGTCCTTAGAATCTATGTAAATAAAAATGAAATTCCGCAAATAGTTGGTGCTCCACAGAGATACAACCGGAATATTGAAAATGTTTTGACTATTAATTAATATAATCGGTTTATTAGTTAATATTTATGTTTACGTAATAGCAAAGATTATTTTGTCTTTAATCTTGCTTTTCCATCTGGAAGAAAGGATTATAGTTATTTTAAATTATTTATTTACCCACCACGTTGCCACCTGAATTGCTTATCATCGTGTAAAAATTTGAAATAAAATAACTTTTGGCTTTTTTGATATTATCTGTAATTTTTCTTGAAATTGCGGATTTTATCGTTTGGTGCAAACGACTTTAATAATTTGTCTATTATAGTACTTTATATAGAAATATTTTTTTTTTATTTTTAATGAATTTTATGTATTTAACAAAGTTCTTTCTTTTCCAACTGGAAGAAAGGTTTATAGTTATTTTAAATTATTTATTTACCCTCCGCTTTGCCACCTGAATTGCTTATCATCCAGTAAAGAAACAAAATAGCTTTTGGGATTTTCGGTATTACCTGTAATTTTTCTTGAAACGGCGGAATTTATCGTTTGGTGCAAACGACTTTAATATTATGTCTATTATAGTACTTTATATAGGAGTATTTTTCTAATTAATTTTATGTATTTAACAAAGATGGTTGTCAATTGATAATTCTATCGAGCTGTTGGTGTTTGTATTTGAAAATTAAATAAGTAAATAAAACAAAATTATTTATTGATATATTAAAGTAATGCTTTAAAAATGTTAAATTTTAATGCAGTGATTGATTATTATATATAAATCACTGCTATTATAGTGCTTTATATAGAAATATTTTTTAATGAATTTTATATAGTTAACAAAGATGATTGTTAATCGAGAATTCTATCGAGTTGTTGGTGTATTTATTTGAAAATATAAATAAGTAAATAAAACAGAATTATTTAATGATACATTAATGTAATGCTTTAAAAATGTTAAATTTTAATGCAGTGATTTAATTTAATATTATATATAAATCAGTGCTATTATAGTGCTTTATATAGAATTTTTTTTTATTTTTAATGAATTTTATGTAGTTAACAAAGATAATTGTTAATCGAGAATTCTATCGAGTTGTTGGTATATGTATTTGGAAATAAAATAAATAAATAAAACAGAGTTATTTAATGATATATTAAAGTAATGTTTTAAAAATGTTAAATTTTAATGCAGCGATTTAAGTCAATATTATTTTTGGCGACCTTGATAATATTCTACAAAATACATAATTTATGAAACCCTGTCGTATTTGAATAAATGCATTTAAACTTAATTTTAACTTCTCGAGTTTTTTTTAAAAAAATTAACTGGAGCGGAAATTCAATATTTTCAAGGACACAAAATTCCCCTTTGTTTTTCTGATATTTTATTATTCCGATAATCTGATATAAAAATAATTTGAAGTTTTATTTTCTAATTCTTTATTTATTACACTATCTTATTTCTTTGCTACAATTGTCGAATTGAATTATTATAAAAATACTGAGCAATCGAACTGAAAATGGGGGCAGTGGGGATGGGGGTGAATTAAAAAAAAAAGAACACGAGCTGCAAATATATCGATGTCATTAGATGAAGGAAAAAAAAAAAAATTGCGAATAACGTAAACAGGGGATTTCCCACTGTATAGTCATGAATAAGAAATGAGGTTTGAAGGTTTACTTCAGATTATACTTCCATTGAAAGCAAAGTGAGTCAAGGGAAAGGTTTAGCCTTGACTCACTAAGTTGTCCAAAACTATCCTATTCTAACACAGCTTCTTTCCCTTTAATTTATATATTTTACGTAATGTCTAATCTCTCTGTATAGTAATGCATATTGAAGGAATGTTAATGCTATCTCATCCCATTTTCTACCTATGTGAACATTATATTGCTTTTTGTTATCGCCCCTTCCCCAACGTTTATTACACATTAAGAAAAAAAGAGTAATAGGATTTTTTTTTCTTTTAAATTTAGAAGCGTTATTTCTTTTTATTCGTTATTTATGTTACATATTTGGTCCTTAACGTCTGCTCACTCATTGACCTTTCCATGGAGCAGCCATTGTGTACCTATTAGCAAGAGCTTCGGAATTTTTATTACTTTGTGAGATCGTAAGGGTAGGAGAAAAAAAAAAAAACTTTCGTGACCTTAAAGTACAAGAATGAAATTTACAAATAAAACATTGCTTACAAGATAAATAAAAAGATATGTTTGCTTTTTTAATAATACAGTTGTTTCTTAAGATTTTTTTTTCAAAGACGAGATTATTTTCTTAATTACTTTTGCTTTAAGTTTGCTTAAGAAAAATCGAGTTGAAGCTGCCTCCAGAATTAACATGATAATAATTTTTCAATTTGACCCCATCTGGGGGTCACATAAATCTTGAGAAATAAAATGAAACTTTTCCCCTTTACTTACCCTTGTTTCGAAATTATTTATGCCTTGTTCATACACTATACTTTGTTTATTTATTTAAAAAAATCATTGTGTGTGTGTGTGTGTGTGTGTGTGTGTGTGTGTGTGTGTGTGTGTGTGTGTGTGTGTGTGTGTGTGTGTGTGTGTGTGTGTGTGTGTGTGTGTGTGTTACGACTGTGTTGTAACTTCATGAAAATGACTTTCAAACATTTTCCGTTTCGTATACAAATGACACACATAAAAGTAAAATTAAAGAAATAAAAAAATTCTTTCGACATTTAAGCATCTTAAACGTCCTTTCAATATAAATACAAGAATCATCCTGCTAGGCGAAATGCTCTCTTATTTCCCACGCTAAATGTGAATGGTTGCTGTTGCTAATGGCACTAGCCACGGACGATTATATTTCAAATAATATTATAATTGGTAATGATTTCACAGATATTTCAGGGATTAATCAAAAATAATAACAAAGAATTTTTTTTTCCTGCAACAATTGCTTAGTACGAGGAGAGTGAAAATTCAAACAAAGCAATAAAAAAAAGTTAAGACATAAATAAATCAAGAGAAACTAGGTAATTCGTTGTTGTTGTTACTTATGGCACTTGCCTATGGACAAGCCCCTTGCTGATACAGCAGCAGATTTAAGCCGAAAGGATCGTCTCTTGATTTTGAAGTAGCGCCAAATAGGGCGAAGAGTACGACTTTAGCTTCACACTTATTGCATTCGCTTGCACAGCCCCTTTCTACAGGCGGGAGGCACATTCACACCCCTCAGAGATAACTGGGACTCGAACCTGGGACGCCCAGATTACGAGGAAGACGCCCTACCTCTCTGCCTTTACGGCGGCATGTAAATGGCATTAAATATAAAAATGGCTCACTTTCTTCTCTCAAGTGACTTGCTATGAATGAAAGAGCCAATTTTATTACATAAATCCCTCTTATAGACGTCAGCTAACCAGAATTCTGTTTTGTATATTAGTTTCTTATGAATATGAGCTGTCATTGAGAATTTTAAGAAAGCAAAGAACTTTTCTTATTTAAAAAAAGAAGAAGAAACTTAATCATTTTAATATTCGAAATTTTCAGAGCTTCGAGTTATATCATTCGTCGCTGTAATCACAATCATGTAAAGTACTAGCCGGCGTCCTGGTAAGCGCGTCTTCCCCATGATTTTGGCATCCCGGATTCGAGTCCGGTTCGAACATGGTTCTTCTTCTGTATTTCATCTGTTGTTGTTGTTACTTATGGCACTTGCCATTAACAAGCCCCGTTGATACATCAGCAGATTTTAAGCCAAAGAGTGAGCGTCTCTTCTTTCAAGTAGCGCCCACTAGAGCCAAATATGAATATTACAGCAATTTTTTAAAAAACTGGGAGCCAAATCTACTTGCTTACTAAACTTTTATTACACTGTTGTTGTTACTTATGGCACTTGCCATGGACAAGCAACCCGCTAATAAGCAGTACATTTAAGCCGAAAGGAGCGTCTCTTATTTTTGAAGTAGCGGCAAGTAGGGCCAAGAGTACGACTTTAGCTACACACTCATCACAGTCACTTGCTCAACCCCTTTTTACAGGAGGGGGGGGACACAATCACACATCTCACAGAACAACCATGCCCGATTCGGGACTTCCAGAACATGAGGAAAACGCGCTACCTCTGTGCCAGAAAGCCGGCATTCTGTCGGTAAGGAGTGTGAATGTGATCTCCAGTCAAAAGGGGCTGTGCAAGCAAATGTGATGTTTCTAGTGGGCGCTGATTAGGCTAAAATCGCTGACTATTTCAGCGAGCTTGTCTATGGCAAGTGCTATAAGAAACCATGGACAAGCCCTGCTGATACATCAGCAGATTTTAAGCATAAGGGTATAAGTCTCTTGTTTCAAATAGCGCCAAGAGTGCGACTTTAGCTCCACACTCATCACAGTCACTTGCACAATCCCTTTTTACAGGGTGGCACAGTCACACATCTCACTGATAGCTCACAGAACAACCATGCCCGATTCGGGACTCCCAGAACACGAGGAAGACGCGCTACCTCTGTGCCAGAAAGCCGGCTTTCTGTCGTAAGGAGTGTGAATGTGCTCCCCTATAAAAAGGGGCTGTGCAAGCGAATGTGATGGTCTTGGTCCTAGTAAGCGCTGATGGGGCTTAAATCGCTGACTACTTCAACGAGCTTGTCTATGGTAAGTGCTATAAAAAATAACAACAGTCAGGCAAACAGATTTTCTGTGAAGAATATTTCATTCAGAATTTGAAAGAGATGTTTTTCAATTGTAGTTATCACAAATTTTCGCCTAGTTCATTTATCAGCTTAGTTTTTTGAGGTTTATTTATTTAATACTATGCACAAAGGGATTGACATTAATTCAAGAAATAATAATCTCTAAATCATAAGTCTGTAAGAGCACAGATTCACCAAAATATCAATGGCGAATTTGTTTAAATTTTTTATGACGCAATATTTTTTTTTTGGCAATACTTCGTATACGATAAAACAAAAATAACACTTCCACTTCCCATTAGAAATCGTTCTGAATGAGATTGAATTTTGAAATGCAGAAAATGGAAGGGAGAAAGAAGACTCGACTTTTCCCCGAGTCGGTAGCCGGAATCAGACTGAAGTGCAGTTGCAATTAAATGTAGCAGAAAAGGGCGATAAATGAGAGACAAGAGGTAAACCCTTGTTCCGTTTTCCCTTGTCAGCTGACTCGTTAAAGAGAGAACTTTTTGTTTGTTTTTTTTTCATGCCACTCTGAGGGCGTTGTTCCCAGCTGCGCGAGTCACGTGGCTTCGCAGCGGAAGTTGGGCAGGTGGTACCCCGGTGACGTAATCGCCCGTTTATTGGTCGGCTCGTCTCGTGTTGGAGTCTGCGAATCGCTGACAACCCGCGAACTTTTAATGTTATTTTTCGGAAGTTCTATATCGCTTGGATAATTTTTTTTTAAAAATTTACCGTTCCTTTCGCATTTTTGAAATCTTCAGAATTTTGTAAATAATTATTTGTTTATATCAATATCACGATAATTTTTTTTTTCTAATTCGAAACTTGAAGTATATCGAATGTTTCACGCTCTTGTTAACATTTGACTAATTTCCAAAATAAATTTTAAAAATATTCCAATTTATGTTTCTTTTTTTTATCATGTCAGAACATGATGTTATTTTGGGAATGAGATTTGTGGCGCCAACAAAAATCCGTTTATGAAAAAATGAAATTTTTTTTATCTTTACGAGCATCCCAAAAAATCAGCTTTTAATAGAGTGATGCCATCCCATTTACAAAAGCTCTGATTTTTTAAAAAAAGTTATTGACTACAGCAAATAAAACCTAGAAAAATGCCATTTTGATCACGCAATTATATGAAATGAAATAACAAATAGGAAATGAGATATTTTTTTTAACAATCAATGCGAAACAAAGTTTTTCAGATCGTTTGCAATACTAAAGTGACTCATTCAATGAAACCATTAAAATGAATAAAAATATGTAATTCAACTTGCAAGAGCACGTGGTGCTTGGCCGTTCAAGAAATGCTGTTCTGACACGATACATTGAAATATGCATGGCAGATTTCAATTTTAATCTTTTTTTATTATTATTATTATTTTACCTGGTCCCTCTCTGGATGAATTTACTATTATAATTTTAAATGTCTTTTTTAATCTTACTGTTATGCATTTAACTATTTTTAAGAGTGATGCTGTATTTTGTGTATTGCAGAATGCATTAGTTATAGTTTTGATTTTGTAATCAATTATACGACTATTTTGTATTTTTTCTTTATGCCTTCACCTTTTATTTATTTATTTTTTTCGCTATTTCTGATATCTTACTGCTCTTTTCTATCTTCTAAAAAAAGATTTTCCAAGACTTCTTGTGAAAACATATTCTTCAGAAATAATGGGAATCACGAATTTACTTATTGTCGATTATTTGAAAAAGTAAGGTGCCCTTCCCTTATTGGATTCATTTTTATACTTATAAAAATCTATTCATACAACTTTACAACGATCGTTTCTGTTGTCGAATGGCTACAATCGTACGGTGACAAAAAAAAAAAAAAAAAACCACTGATGCTTGATGTGCCGCTATTCAAACCTGAATTTTAATCTAAGTCGCGTGGCGTAACGCATGCCACTTAGAGTGGCAGGTGTTTCTGACTCGTTAACTATACAGAATGACGTCAGAGCGTTGTCCATCTGTCTCCCTCTTTCTCCTGGGCATTGTTATTATTTATAGAGGGAACAGAAAGGATAATATTTAGGAAGATGTGTTTAGTTATTATTTCATTTGCTTTTTATTTACGCTTAAGTGCTTTTTTTTTTATTCCTGAAGCCAGGTGTTCAGTGCTGATTGTCGCTGAAAGTGTCTCATGCGTTCCGCTCAAGTAGTTCGGCTCTCAGCCCTTCGACATATGTTTTCTGCGCGAATCAAAAATCTTAATTTGGATCGTAATTCGTCCACTCAAATTCAAGTAAATTTTTTAAAACTTGTAATGGATGACACTTGATGTTAATACAGTTTTTTCAAATATTAATTCATTACATTTTTATTAATTAATTAAAAACTAACTTTCTGGACAAAAATCTTCATTTCTTCGCTGCCAAATATGTTATACCGGGTGTCCAAAAAGTTCCCGTACTCAAAATTAAAAAAGTCATTTTCCATGATTTTTTTTTCAAGTATATTAAATTTTGCCATACGAGTAATGAAACCATGGACATGCTTGAAGCTTTTTTCGGCGATCGACTTATCTCAAAAAATCTTTGTCCACCTCGATCCCCTGATCTGACTTTTTTCTGTGGAGATATTTAAAGGACAAAATTTATGCAGGTGATCCTCAAACAATAGATGATTAGAAAATCGCAATTACCCAAAGGATACAAGAAATCACTCCTAGCATGTTAAAACGCGTTTCGAAAAACATGCGCAAACGAGTTCAGCTTTGTCTCCAAGAAAGGGGTGGACATTTTCAACATTTATTATAAATGTAAGTTCAGTACTTTTTCCTTAGTTATGTTAAAAGTGCTTCTTATCATTGGCATAAAATTAATTCTTTTAAACTTATTGTTTTTGCAAAATAAATTCACAAATCATCAGTACGGGAACTTTTTGGACACCCTGTATTATACAATGTTATATTTGTTGATGAATTTAGATTGATGGAAATATTCTTGAAGCAAGTTGTTGATAATTTTGCTTATGTTTTAAAAATATTTTTCCAGCATTTTTTAAATTAATTTTTATAATTTCTGTTTTTGTTGTTTCGTGTTGTCATTTGTTATGGGAATAGGGTTTGCAATATATAAAAAACAAAGGCCAAATATAAAGAATATAGGTCGTAGAAATTTTCAACTATGGGAATCGGCGTTAAATGGAGTCTGTAGAAAATGTAAATTATCAGAAAGCATTCCATATTCAAAACTTTTGAATTTATATTTTGAATTCTTATCTCATTATTGATATTTCTTCTTCCTCAACTTATGGCCTTCATTATATTTCTTGTGGCCAACTACATTTTATTTTCAATATCCAATTCTCAGTTTTCAAAATTTATATCGTGGAATGAAGTGCTCTAATATAATAACTTGAAATTTTTGGTATTGATTTTTTTAATCGTATGTCAAAGGTTTGAATTAATATATAAGAATATTGTAAAGAAATCGTAAAACTTATCGCCTTTTTTTAAGAGACACATGTTCGAACATTGTTGCTTCTGGCCAGCGGTGAGATGATTCTTTCCTTTGTTGCGCATTATGTTCCTCCCGCTTTGATGCTACCCTTTGAACTTTAAGGGAGTCTAGATAATAGGCCACCCATGTTTGTTACGGCCCTTTGATGAAGGAAACCGTGTCAAAACACCAGTTGTAACTATTTCTTCTATGGACCACCTGAACTGGAATAAAGTTCAGATAATGAACAACACATGCGTTTACGGCCCTTTGAAAAAAGAAGTACTGAAACCTCTATATGTGAATTTTTCCCTATTGTGAAGAATCTGCTAGTGGCGTGGAGGAGTAGAAAATATCCCCACGGTTAATTGCTGACCATTGGGAATATTTCTGAAGGATTATTGGATAATCGACATCTCCAGCGCGCCAATGCGAACTGAGAGATGGAGTTTGACCGAGGTTAAAATGGAAGGTTTTGAAAAGAAGAAGAGTCGAGCTGGTACGACGACGAGACCAGCTGATCAGACTAGAGACTGGACGAGGGGTCGAGCTGATCCGAGACGAGCTGAACTGATGAGCTGAGCTGAAGAGCTGGACAGTTGAAGAGATACCACGTGATCTCGAGTTTATTGATTAAAGATCTACCGGAAGTAATCCGTTGATCCCCTTGAGCTACTGAAGTAGCCGGATACGCTAACAGACTGTTAGTTTTCCTTGTGATAGGCGTGGAACTATTATCCCAGATGTAAATATTTCCCAGCATATTAACCTAGATGAGGACGTGTTGTTGTTTTTTGTTATTGAATAAAGCTGTAAATAAAACTTTTGTGTTTAAACGCTACCCGTTTATTTTCTCGGACAGGATCAAGTCATTACAATATATATCTTACTTTAATGAAATTCATTGAACGTATACCTGCACTATACATTTAGTCATTAAACGAAGCCCTTCTTCCATTGTAATGTTGAAATATTCATAGAAACGAATCTCCGGCGACTGCAACTCTTTGGCGAGAGATACCATATCTTTTAGCTGTGACGTTGGCGGAAATATGAGAGTGCGCTCTCTTTCTGTGAACCGTTCCAACCTTTGCACCACTTTATCGGTCAGAACATTCTGAGGAGCATCCCCCTCGCTCCGAAAGGCGTCGTGATTTATTTTTGTTTATATCACGAATGAAAACGATAAAACAAACATTTGAAACCGCTATAACTGATACAAAATAACATTTTTTCACATTAACCCTTTATTCGCGATAACACACTGCACTCGGGAAAACACTTGCATCTGTTCTAATCTTGCATAGGACTTTATTTGAAAAACCTTTGTTGCGAAGACTTGAAATAATAAATTATTCTAGATTTTTTTTTTAATTTTAAAAGTCGTGGAAATTTTTTTTAATCATGTGAGAACATGAATGAGGTTTTCTGGCTTCAACAAAAATCCGTTGGCGAAAAATACAAATTTTATTATCTGCACGAGTATTTCAAAAAATCAGCTTTTAATAAAGCGTAGCCAATTACACTTACAAAAGCTCAGATTAAAAAAATAAGTTAATGACTACAGCAAATAAAACCTAGAAAAGTGTCATTTTGAGCACGTGATTGTATGAAATGAAATAAACAGGAAATGGGATATTTTTTTGAAACAATGAAAGCGAGACAAAGTTTTTTGGATCGTTTGCAATACTAAAGTGACTCATTCAATGAAACGATTAAAATGAATAAAAATACAATTTAACTCGCTCGAGCACGTGGTGCTTGGCCGTTCAAGAAATGATGTTCTGACATGACACATTGAAATCTGCTACGCATATTTGTTTTTAATCTTATTTATTATTATTATTATTTATCTCAATAGTCACTACTGTTAACTTCCATACATAGGGATAAACTATAAAGTGCTCCTATATAAATGTACTAAACGTTCTGAATTTTAAAAAAATATACAGCATTGTTGTTCCCATTATAACTGAACTAATACTTGAAAACGTAAATTTAGTCCAGTTGTATGTATTCAATTGAAGCTTCTCTAGAAATACGAACGATATTGAAGCGGTTAGATAATATGCCCCATACTTTTTTCAGCATATCTGACCTGAAGGCGAAAACCATTATTATTATTATTTGGTTTTATTGAACACTCCCCAAAAAATGTTGAATTTAAACTTTTAACTGTTTTGATTTACGCTAAACAGCAAGTCTGTTCTTTATTTTATTTTTTAATAACCCGGTCAGATTGGCATCTTATTCTGTGAATATCTAAAATTGTATTATATTTTAATCGTAAGATTATTCGTTTCAAGATTTTTGAGAGCCTTCATGTTTAATACATCTTTCAGTACTAATAATCCATTTTTGCTCTTTTATACACCAATCATACAAAGCAATCTTATATATATATATATATATATATATATATATATATATATATATATATAAAAACCTTTTCTAGAGTTCTAGATTTTAACGATTTCAAAAAGAATAAATAATTAAAGATTAAAATGAAACCTGCTATGCATATTTCAATATATCTTGTCAGAACAACATTTTTTGAACGGCCAAGCAGAACGTGCTCGTGCGAGTTAAATTATACTTTTATTCATTTTAATCGTTTCATTGAATGAGTCACTTTAATATCGCAAACGATCCAAAAAAAACTTTGCCTCGCATTAATTGTTTAAAAAAAATATCTCATTTCCTATTTATTTCATTTCATACAATCACGTGCTCAAAACGACATTTTTCCAGTTTTTATTTGCTGTAGTTATTTAACCTTTTTAAAAAAATCTGAGCTTTTGTAAAGGCAATGGCAACGCGTTATTAAAAGCTGATTTTTTTTAGATGTTCGGGCAGATAATAAAATTTTCATTTTTCTCCTACTGTCTTCTGTTGACGCCAAAAACATAATCCCAAAAACAACATCATGCTCTGATATGATAAAAACTTCCGAATTGCGTGTGCCTGTCAATACGATAGTTGCGAAATAAAATTAAACGTGTGATTGAAGTTTTGTTTTTGTTGTTTTTACCACAATTGTAGAATTCTATCAAAATTTGTCTACCGGGTAGATTACCTGTGAACCTGATAATTCTAGAACTCTTAGAACTAAATAACTGGAATTTAGCATCCGATTTTATAATCAGGTTCGAAGAACTGTCTTAAATTTTGATATAAATTTGCTTGACTTTTAATTCTATTTTTAGCGTATATGTGAACCCCATAATTAGAGACGCTTTGACTTACATGAATGAGATGTATCATGTAACCTAATATTATCATGAGAGTTTTCGATTTGTATCAGATTTTAGGCTTAGTTGCTCTGTAAGAAATTTCCACAATATATATTCGGTTTTCTGCTTTCCATTACATATCAAAAAGCGCCACCTTGTGTTAATATTC
>JAOUZG010000678.1:2459036-2474848 GCA_026289955.1 Argiope argentata | reverse complement strand
AGCATAATATTCGTACTATGTAACGGTTTTATCTGTGAATAAAACTATTCAGTGTGCTATACGAAACTAATTAAAGAAATAATGATTATAATATTTACACTTAATAATGATAATAATGATTCTTAAATATTTGCACAATTTTTTTTAATTTGTAGAGCTAATTATTCAAATGTTTTAAATTTCACAATTTAGCACCTCTTGACCCTCTTATTATCCACAAACTCCATACAAATGAGAATCTAAATCTTTCAGTTTTACTTAACGATGGGGAAAATCAAATACTTTATTTATTCTTAGCAGCGCTGTAAATAGAACCTTGTGTCGTTAAAAGTAAATGAAAGAAAATTTTTCCCTTGAAGTAATTGCTTGAAAGAATGTAAAGTCTTATTTAACAGGTAATAAAAACACTATTATTTATCTGAAATTATAAGGTTAGGGAGAAATTAAAACTCAATCGACCTTTCAAACAGTAGGTACTTGTATTTTTTTTTTAATAAAGCTTCTTTCTGCCATAGTAAAGTGGTTGTTTCAAGCATTTTAACGAGTCTTGTTGTTTATTATTAACTTCAGTGTTTTACCATTTAATACCTCGATTCTCATAGTATTATTAATTTGCAAAATAATTTAATAGAGTGTTGAGAGTGTAAATAACGTCATTGTAAAAATTGGAAGGAGGTCTCTTTTAAAACGGTCTTAACAGTTTTGTTTCTAAGAATGTGGCGCAGCTTAGCCAAAAATCGCTTGTGGGCCATAAAACAAATTCAACTCAACTCAACTCATAAGTATATCTTTCGAATAAATTTCACATTACTGTGTTAATTTATTCTGTCCTGTATTAATTACAGGAAACGCAATATTTCCTCCAATTAACTCTTCTTGTTTTCTTGAATCGATATTCTTGGATGGTTTTTCCTATGTTGCAACTGTACATTTGTGTTGCCCTAATTTGAAGAATCATGTTTCTATTAAATTTTTCAAATGGTTAAACAAATTACTTTAATTTAAGGCCTTGCAATAAATGTTTGGAGTAATTTTATTGCAATGCAATTATTGTAATTTTATTTAAATTAAATTATGTTCAATCAGTCTGGCTTGTACATAAAATTCTGTATTTCTTCCCTTTCGGAAAACTGTAATTAAATTGCCTAAATCTATTAATTATAAACAATTTAATGATGATTATGAACAATTTAATTAACAATAAGGTAACTTTTAAAATTCTTTATAACTATTAATTATAAAAAAATTAATAATTATTATGAACAATTTAATTAATAATAAGGTCATTTTTAAGTATTTAAATTAAGCAAAAATTTAATATTTCTCTGGGATTCCATTTCGGAAATATTATTTTTCAAACTTAGTTTTTCCCACTAACTTGAAATTTAAAACTGTTTCAGTTTTATGAATTTAATTGATGGCCATTCACCCTCAAACACACTTTTACAAATTTTTTTACAAAAGGTTTTCAAGAATATTTACAATTTTTATAAAACTTTAACCGGTTTCATTAAATATCAACTCTCATAAATAACAACAAAAAAAGATGTCACGAAAATTATCTTTTTTTATTAACATTAACTTTTATAAAAGGCCCTTATCATCTCAGAATATGATGTTGTTTTGGGGATGCGGTTTTGTGGCGTCAACAAAAATCCATAACCGAAAAATAAAAAATTATTATCTGCACGAGCATATCAAAAAATCAACTTTTTATAAAGTGTTGCCATTGCATTTACAAAAGCTCTGATTTTAAAAAATAAGTTAATGGCTATAGCAAATAAAACCTGGAATAATGTCATTTTGAGCACGTGATTATATGAAATGAAATAAATAGGAAATGCAATGTTTTTTTAAACAATGAATGCGAGACAAAGTTTTTATGATCGTTTGCAATACTAAAGTGACTCATTCAATTGAAACGATTAAAATGAATAAAAATATAGTCTAACTTGCACGAGCACGGGGTGCTTGGCCGTTCAAGAAATGATGTTCTGACATGATGCATTGAAATAGGCATAGCAGATTTCATTTTAATCTTTTATTCTTTTTAGTATGTACTGCATTGTTAATATGTGAATAAAGGAATGAGAAAAATAAAACGTATCATTTGCAAAGCATTCTAAAATTTAATTATATTTATACATAAAAATTTAATTCCAACTCTAAACCATCTGGACCGTTAATATTTTGCCCGAATATGTTTCTTGGCCATTTCTAATGATTAAATCTTTCCGCATAGCAATCATTACATATGCGTCAAATTCTACGATTGGGTGACATAACTAAAAATACTATTATCATAGGTTTGCCAGATGTTCAGCGATTACGACGGCATTCGATAAAAGTGTCAAAATGTAATTCTATTTCACTTGTGATTCATTTAAAAATGCGATTTTCATTTCTCGCCATTTGGCGCGATCAATTTCTCCCTCTCAATCAGTTCGCCAATAAACCCTTCTGGAAGCAACTGATTTGACAGTAAGAGCGCCGCTGTTCTCAGTGTTTTTATCGCTGTTTTCTTTCCTTTTTCGCAAAGAGATACAAAGTATCAGCTAGCACGCGTCTCTCCAATGGACGGGAGAGGAAGGAAATGGGAGGAAGGCGAGAAGATAACTCGGCGGCCGCTTGTTTCTCAGGCCTGTGGCCTTGTGCGGATCGGTTCTTGGGAAAGCCCTGAGTCAGGGTGCCTTGAAACGTCGCCTCCGATTCAGTCATCACAGAGGCCACTTCTGCCGCTGAATTTGCATTTCTTCTCGTCTGCCGGGAGAAGGCGTAATTGCCCCGTGAAAATTTCGGTAATGAGGAAACTCATTTGAGGGGGTGGGAGATGAGTCACCCCGTCGGGTGGAATCACCAAGTAAGACAACACTGGAATGACGAGGGTGGTGGTTGTAGAAATCGAATATTCGCTTTTTGACCGTTTCCAGTTTTGTACTTCGGTGTATTAAAATGATATCGATGGAGATGGGAATACACAATGTGAGAGTTTATCGATGATTGGTAAAAATAAAGATGATGGTTGTAGAAATCAAATATATAAATAAGATTAAAATAAGAAAGCCGGCAGCGATACAAATTAGAGAAGGGAAGGAAAAAGTAATGTTTCTTAAATTCGAACTTTTTACTTTTGTACTGTTGGAATATATAGCTCATTATGGGCTTTAGAAGTAGTTTAATTTTGGCGGCTTTCTTTTGATGCTGTCAATTAATTTATTTGACTTGATAATTACCTGATTAGTGTAATTGCGTGTGTCATTTATCTGCATTTTTGCCTTAAATTGTGCTGGGCCGCCTTTATGACGCAGAGTTAGCGCATCTTCCTCGTGTTCTGGGAGTCCCGGGTTCTGGGCTGTTCTTCTGTGTACTATGAGTGAATGTGCCCCCCTGTAAAAAGGGGTTGTGCAAGCGAACGTGTGAGTGTGTAGCTAAGTCGTATTCTTGGCCCTAGTTGGCACTACTTGGAATAAGAGACGCTCCTTTCGGCTTAAATCTGCTGCTGTATCAGCGGGGGGCTTGTCCAATATGGCAAGTGCCATAAGTAACAACAACAACAAATTGAGTTGTAACTTCGTTTCTGTTTTCTTCTTACGAGATTCCAAAGGAATTCCACCATTAAAATACCACTACGCAGTTAGCATGTCAGGCGATCATGAATAATTTCTCGAATGTATTTGATAAAGGTTTTGTCAAAATATTTATCTGACGTCTCGTTCAATAATGGTTCGAGGTAATTAAAGAGTGTAGTCTGTTTTCTCCTTCCTTTATTCTAAGATTTATTCATTTATTTTATTTTAATCTAGAGTACATCAAACTGGGTAGTAAAAAAAATAGATTTTTTGCTTTTTGCTGTTATATTTACGAAGCTTTCCATTAATGAGGACATTTGCTAAGATATCATCTAACTATGATATCTTAAATATGACATGACAAAGCTTCCATAATTTCAGAATTTTGAATAGTTTCAAGTAAAATTTATCAAATAGTATCTAACAACATTTAATTACCTTTGCTTTTAATAAATAGTTGATGTGAGAAATGGTTGAACTTTTATTTCAACTGCATATGCTGTGTACTAGATTGACGCAATTATATGAATTATTCGAAGCAAAACGATAGCTATTTCAGAAAAGATCTCGTACTTCTGAACCATAATTATAAAGGTTGTATGACTTCCGTAGAGACCACTTTCTCTACTGACCATTAAACTGCCTTGTTTACAAGGCGCTTGTGTTGCTGATAAGGTTCAGTTCTAGAAAAGGTTACATCATATTAAGGGTTCTGTGTCATTTGCACTCAATCCCATTAGAGCAAACTCATTAGAGGGTGTCATTTGCGCTCAAGCCTTAAAAAGGATACCACATTATAACTTTTATCTTTGTATGTAAAATTTGGCGATTTTACAATGTGCGCCATATGGTAATCAATCATCGTCACAGTGAGAATGACACTCCATATCTCTGATAACGTTAAAAGGCTGCCGTGGGAAAAATGCTACTGACCGTTACCGCGTTTCAAACGATTGATAAAAGTAATAAGTAGAGTGAGTAAAATTTGCTTTAAAAATTTTCTATAAAGGAACATGTTCATAATTTTCCTACACTGAAGACATTTATAAAAATTATAATTTTGATGCACGTAATACAAATTTAATCTATCAAAGTGAACTAGATTTTTTTAGTTTTATAAGGATTTTATCTTTTTATGTCTTAAAGTTTAATTTTATATAACAAAATGAAAAAAAAAACATAAAAATGTTTTTTATTCAAATTTAAATGGATATCAATAGTGTTTAGTTCTTTCAATATGTATGTATGCTTTTATGTATATATATTCTACAAACGGATACTTGAAATGAGCTAATGTACTTTTTTACGTTAAAGTTGTTCAAATAAGTTATCTTTTTTTGCAAAATAATAAGCGCTTCGGCTATAATAAATTATAAGAATCATATTTAAAATTAAAAAAAAAACAACAGCTGCTGGTTAATTCTCAAGGGGAGAAAAGCATGTTTTCAAATCGAAAGTGTTGATAATTACTGAAATTCCTTCAAATCTGAAATACATTACTTCATTTCTTAGCTCATTTACTGTCAGATTTAACTATACATAATCTATTGTGCCACAAACGATATTTAAATGCAGCATCTACACGTACTACATTAAAGCGCTTGATTCTCAGATACAGCATCATGTGCTAAAGTTCTATTCGCGGGTAATAAAGTAGTAAATTTCTGCCTAACTTTCTTAAAAGCGGTAGCAGCAGGGATTTAATACCAATTTTAAATCTATCCTAGATCTAAGCATGAAAGAAAGCTAGAAATTAAATATGTTACTTTATATTTTTTCCTTCCTTTTTTATCCTTCTCTTTTCATCTCTGAATTTCTTGCCAAAAGTATAGATTTTTGTAAATTTAACCTTTATTGTAACCGAAAGTGAAATTACAATAGCAAATGTTTGAATATTAAGGCGTAAGATAAGACTGATTTCATAGCTATGACAGAAAGGTTTCTGAAGTCACTTTTTTTTCTAAACGCATTACATCGTTGCACTTAGGAATAAGTTTTTCTTTTTTAAATCCTGCTTCCAGACATACTTCCAATTACAAAAATTTCCTTAAAAAAGGTAGGCAATTCAGCAAAAATTTATATATATATATATATATATATATATATATATATATATATATATATATATATATAATGAAAAAACACATTTAAATGATTTGCTGAGAATAAATAGCTGAGTCGTGGCCGAAATAATGGAGAATACAGATTGAATTTTTAGTTCTTTTTATTCCATCACGGAAGCAGGCATTATTTACAAGTGAAGGCGACGTGCACAACACAGAACGACACAACGGAATTCACGAAAGCTAAGTGTACAAAAGAGGGCGGGAAATCATTATCCCTGGTCTTAAATACCAAGACATATCTAAACTAAGAAATGAATTAACTTTATTAGTGGATATTCGATAAATCTCTGCTGATTAATTCAAAAAGTCAGTCCTTATATCACATGAACCCTATCACATATGCCCAAGTGTTATTAATATGTGTTATAATGCAATTCTGAATAGGTGTCGAAGGAGTTAATTTGGAACAAATTTTTATGCCCTTTAATTAATACAATTCCAGGATATTTTTTTAAATAATTTATTGAAAAGTTTATAAATGTGTTGTAGGCTTTAGCGAAGCAGAAATAGAATTTAAACAGCTTGAAATTAATAATGTTAGGTTATTCTTTTTTGAGGGGTGGAAGGAGGCTCCCCCAAAGGGGCTTAAATTAGAATTTAAATTATTTTCTGAATTTGATGTTCAGATCAAGAGGTCTATCCATACTCTCAGAAAGCATTTGTAATCATTATCATTAATTGGAGTTGGAAAAAAACTAAAGAAAAAATAATAATTAATATAAAAAGACACCAAACAATATATGTGCTTTTATATCTTGGGGAATAAACGAATAAAATGCTACAGTTCATAAAATATCAAACTTGAGTTTAGATTTTATATGCTGATAGGAACTAGAAAATCAAAACCCATTTTGTACCATTGAACTGATTAAATGAATCTGATTTAAATAAATAATGTAATTTTATTTCTACTAAAATGACATAAAACTTGAGTACTAGCGAGTTTAAAAACATAAAATGACATGAAAGCTATGGAGATTTAAAAAATTTCACACTTTTATATCTTCAATTATTATAATAAAAATTTTATACACCTATAGTTTTAAACGACCAGTTTTCAAACATTATTTCAATTTCCTTCCAGCTATATTGCAAATATTTGACAAATTAACAATTATTTTATAGGTTTGCTATTCTAAAATTTAATATTATAGTTTTTAGTGACAATTTTTAAAAGATTATTTAATTATTTTTGACTATATCACAATCAGGGTGGATATTAAGATTTTTCCATATTTAGTATAAATTATAGTATGGCATAGTATAATATTCAAACAAATTAAGTAGTTCTAAGGAAAGGCTAAAAATGTAATAATTATTTTATTTTCATTTTTAAAAATTTCAAATATTGATAGTAATTTGGACATTTGCTTGCCTTACATTTATATGAGGGAAAACAAACTTTGTTTCATTTTCCGTTGAAGACAATTTATTCAAATTACATAAATTGTTATATAATTATTCAATTTATTTGATGTTCTCTATATAAGGAGTCTTTTCCCCAACTGAAATATTCGACTATTTTAAGAAGGATTTTTTAAAAGCACAACTGCTGTTTAAATTTATAATTTACAAGGAAGTAAATATTATAATCTCATTCCTAATAATTTAGAATCTTTGAAGCAAAATATCTTATTAAATGTGATAGCAAATAAGTGTTAGTAATAAGTATTAAGGAAATGCGTTTGCTTTTAGTTTCATGATCATCTTTAAGATAATTAGATAAAATTATTTAGCAGTAGACATGTGCGTTTTAAAAATTTCTTTGAAATACTTCAACATTGTAAAGTGGTTATTCAATGTATCAATAAAAAAAACTTGTAGGTATATATAAATAGCTTATTAAGAAAATGCTATTATTCAAATATATAACACAAATCAAATAAATTATTTCAATTCAACAGTTTTTAAAATACACAAAATATTCCCTTTCACACTGCACTTAAATGCAATTTTAACCATTGATGGTAAGTAGAAAGATTAATATATGCAAAAAAAGTAAGAAAGAGTAACCAATGCATGAAAAAAATATTCATATTACCTAAAAGCATTTTATTTCTTCAAGTTTACACTTGCTTAGTTTTTTCACTTCTATTTTATTACTAAAATTTATTTTTCAATTATTATTGAATTATTTTTCAATTATTATTAGTATTATTTAAAAATATTTCAAAAATTTTTTATTAATCATTGCTTTAAAATAATTTTATAACAATTTTGTTATATTAGCAAGAGTTACAAGGCAGCTCTTTAAGTCCTTGTCCAAAGAATATTTTTCAACTGTTCGGTTTATTCTATCATCTAGATCAGAGATGCACAACCTATGCACCGCGGGCCAAAATTGGCCCGCATAGCCTTCGAATTTGGCCCGCGAATGTTGTTAATAAAATATGACTAATTTAAAATGAAATGAGACTTTTTTCAAATGAAAAAGGATAAAAATCTGAAAAGAAAACGATTCTACATCAGAATAAATAATTCAAAGTTGTTCATCTAGTTTATTTACTTTTCAATTTGTTCCTTTCAAAGCTACCTGCGAGTATGATTTTCGTATAGGAGAAGCTCGCGAACGTCAAAAATTTCCACACATGAAAATGCAGTATGAGGATCCAATTCAAATCTTTCATAAAGCATTTGATGATCGGTTTTCAGATTTTGAAAAGTTCCAAAAGAAATTTGATGAATTTTCTTCTCCATTTTCTGTTGATGTTAATCTAGTGGATGAGAGTATGCAGTTAGCCTAAATTGAATTACAGAAGTCTGATTTTTTTCAAAAATCAGTTCAAAGGTAAACCGATATTAGAATTTTATAAATATTTGCTATAGGAATTTTTATACTTAAAGAAAAATGCAGCTGCATGTGCAACTTTCTTAAAAGCACTTACATTTGTGAGCAAACTTTCTCACTAATGAATTTAAACAAATCAAAATTAAGAATGAGATGAGAACCTTTCTGCTGTTCTACGCATTGCTACAACTAATATTAAGCCCAACATAAAATCAATAACTTTAAATAAATTCATTATTTTTACCAATTTCGATTATTAATTTTTTTCTCAAAATTTAAATTGCGTTCTCTGTATAATTACCAAAAAGTTTTCCTCTGTTATTCTATTTCAAATTTGCACTCTTTTTAGCAGGTATATCTTTTTTTTTAGGTTTAGGTAATCGTAGCTATAATGTTTGTGTTTTATTCACTTATTTATTGAATAATGTGTGCATGAGTAAAATAAGTAAAGTAATAATTGTAATTCATGCGTATTGCCATAAAAAAAACTCCAATGTTTTCGCGTTTTTAATATTTTTTAGCATTCATGTGCTTTTTTGGCCCTCGCCATGATCTCTTTTCATATTTTGGCCCCTCATTCTGAAAAGGTTGTGCATCCCTGAGCTAGATTTATATATTTTTTCGCTCTTCCTTTTTCATCTAAATTTAATCTAACCCCTAATCTAAAATAAACTATTAAAAATGTATCTAGTGTTCTTAAAGAAAATTTTACAGTTTTACCGTGGGAAAAAATCGAATATTTCGAAGATAAGGACCCTTAATTATGTCACTTAATCTTATCAATGCGAGAAACGTGCATTCTCTTTAGCCCCTCTAGATGCACGCCAAGTTTTCCTGCCAAAGGTGATTAAATTGCAGTAAACCTACCATGTGAGCGCAAATGACACCCTCTAATGAGTTAGCGTTAATGAGACTGAGCGCAAGTGACACAATCCCCATATTAAGCGTTATGTAAAATTGTCAGATTTGTCGAAAGTTAAAATGATGCTTAACACAATTTCGAATACTTTATGATATGTTGTTTAAAACAATTCATGCGTTTTAATGCTGTCTCATTACTTTCCTTTTTTGTTTTTTATGAAACATGAATTGCTTTTCAATGAATTTATTCAAAAATGTATGATAAAAATCAATGGCGAATGATAATTCTTCTCATATAAATACTCTATCCACTTCGAAACAATAATCCAGATTTTAATAAAAGCATTATGGTACTTATGCATTAGACCGTTGTCGCCAATGAGTTGCTAAACCGCCAATAAAAAACCTCCATTTTTTAAAAAAAATTGTTCAAACCTTAACTGCCGTCAGTCATTTTGTTGGTTCCGTTGGCGTCGAAAATTTGAATCCGTCGCCAATGACTTACTAGATCAATAGCGTCGACGGTCTAATACGCAAGTGCCTGCATTATTTTACATAAATCCAACAGTTTTCATCCATCTAAAGAGTTTTGGTTTCATTCGTTTTTGTTTTATTTCTTCTTGATTATTTGTTTAATTCAATAATATCGAATACTAAATATGTGTTTTTTAAATAAAGGCACTTAAAAACTCGTACGGGAATGTCCGTACGGATCTGTCTCACTATCAATTATAAGATAAACCTCATGTGGCGTTGAGGAAACTAGAAAACATTTAACTCTCGGTTACTACATATCGTGGAGCGCGGTGCTTTGGTTGAATTGGGATTATAGCCTGGACTCGACTTCCATTAAAGCCCGAAACTGATAAAAAATAAAATCACCACGATTTACAAAGCCATTAGAGTAAAGGTAACTAATTTTTAAGAAGCTTTAATGGCCCTTTAGATATTTCACTTCTACTAAATTAGCACTAAGAAAATAAGAAAAGCTGGAATTGCTAATCATTTTATGATTGAAAGTCTTAACATATCATATATTCTGCTAACTTGAGGATAAAAAAGAAAGATAAGCTTTTTGCTTTTTAACACTTTGACTGCCAAGCCAAAATTGCAAATGTTCACCACGGGGCCAATTTTTTTGTGTGTGTGTGTGTGTAATTGGTATTTTTTTCTACATAAAACTACATATAAAAGCAATAATTTTCTGACCCATTTTGCAACACATGGGGAGATTTTCATCTGGCTACCAAAAATGATAGCCAAAGCACCCCACGAAAGTTAGTGCGAATTCTTCAATGAGGGATCAGATGGGTGTTTGTACCACAACACTAAGAAAAGTGTTAAATGGTGCAGAAAACTAGGATTAGAATTGCTAGGAGTTGCAGTAGTCAACGCATGGGTTGCATATCGACATGTAACAAACTCAAAAATGAAAATTCCTAAGTTTAGGGAGAGTTGGTTTTTCAGCTGCTTGGTACGGATGTAGATCTCGATTTTTATGCGCAAAAAAGTAAAAAGAACGCACCACTTGATTAAAAGGGTCCATGAAAATGGTAAAAAGTTGCGACGTAAATGTCATATAAGTTATATCATCATTTCTAAGACAGAGGGTCGTGAACAGGCCAGAAAAAAAGCAAAGCTAACTTCCACATACTGTGACAATTGTCTTGACCAGCCTCAATTATGCCGTAATTGCTTCAATGCCAAACACTGAATGTAACTTTATTCCAAAATAAAGAAAATAAAATGCTGTATTTATATATTTATTATTATTCTTCTGTAAATATATGTATTTATTATCACATACTGCATACATATTATCACATACTCTCTCTCTCTTTCGCTATACATATATATACACCTTTTTTTGTTGCATGTTAAAAATGTTTCATTTTCCAAAAAACTTAGCTCATAGAATCGGCACATATATGAATTTGCACAAACCACGCATACCTAACACATCGTAGGGGGCCCAACAATCAAACTCCAATACGATTTTCATGTAACTGATATCGTTTTTGATAGCCAAGGCCTAAAGTGTTGAAACACCATGGCTATCATATATGATAGCCGGTGTCCCAATGGAAACATCACTGGCTATCACATATGGTAGCCATGGCAGTCAAAGTGTTATGGGACACTTTTAAATTTTCTACCTTTTCCCCTCCTATTATCTTAAAATTAATGTCAGCCAGCCTATTCATATAAAATTCATATGAACAAATTGAGCTGTATCATATGTATTGTTTTGCATCATTACTAAATGATATAAAATTTGACAAATTAGAATTTTAGTTGATGAACGGAAAAAGTAATTTCTTGTTACATGCTAAAATGAATGCTATGAAAAATGGAAAGAAAAAAGAGAACTCGTTCTTTGTGTGCATGAGTCCTTCATACATGTGTATGGAACCCAATCCGCACGAGCAGAAATGTCTCTGACCTCCCGATTCTCTAATCTCGTCAGTGCGGTTGCTTTAACTCGGAGAGCGAAAAAGAGGAAAGAAAAGAAAGCTCCGAATTGAGCTTTTCAAAAAAGCAAAGAAGAAGAAAGAAAGAAAGAAAGAAAAATCGCAGTGGAAGCCCAAAAGCAGTTTCGGATTTTGAAAAGCTGCGATTTGTGGCATTCGAGATATGCACTCGGCATGAGAAAAAAAGAAGAAGAAGAAGAAGAAAATGTTCATGAGCAACTAAATAAAAGTTATAAAACAAAGAGAGCGAGTGGTCGTCGAGCAGGTCGCGATGTGTGGGGGTTTCCAGCTCTGGGTGGGAGGTCTGGGCAGGGGCCGTTGTACGCAGCAGCGATCTCTACAGCACAGGCCTCTGAGGTCATTTTACTTGTCTTGGCATTCTTTTCTGCTCTGCCGCGGAATGCATGTGCGCGGATGAAGACTTCCTAGAATACCTTTTCATGCCGCCTGCTCGCACAGATGGCGATTTCCTGGACTCTATTGGCGAATATATGGATTAGTTGGCTAATGAGGATTATTACTGTCCCTTTTTCCGTTTTCAATTTTTGAAATTTACATATTGGTTTTATTGGTGACCGTAGACTGAAGGCCTGGCTAAGGCAGGGGCATACGGGGCAGTTGCCCTGGTCCCCCACATAAGTAGGGCCCTCCAAATCGAATATAAATTTTATTTTACGTTTCCTTCTTTAATGAATGTTCATCGTTACTAAAGTAGTAAAGTAGAGAGGGCCCCAAAGAAGTTTTTGCCCCTGGCCCCAACTTGGCTAACTCGGGCCCTGCGTAGACTGGATGTTTGAAATGCGTGGTATTGAGTTCCTAAACGAGTGACAGTTCGGATACGGACACGTCTGCAAAGGATGGCATTCCTGAATGGCTTAGAATACAGAAATTCTCGTGTTATAGACGTTGCTGGATGCACGAATATAATATTCAAAACTAGGTGGCTTTTTTTTTTGCTTTTTAACTTAATAAAGCGAAAAAAATTACATTTTTATATCGTGTGAGAACATGATGTTTTTTGGTTAAGAGGTTTTAATGTCTCCGAAGTTAGCGGGCAAAAAATAATGATCATGGGCTGTCGGAATTTATCGGTTGAAGAATTTCATTTGCATGCTTTTACTAGTATTGCATTATTATTAGTATTATGTATGCTTCTTTGAAAGCAGATGCGGTCTTAAAAGTTTGACTT
This sequence comes from Argiope argentata, assembly GCA_026289955.1. Taxonomy (NCBI): domain Eukaryota; kingdom Metazoa; phylum Arthropoda; class Arachnida; order Araneae; family Araneidae; genus Argiope; species Argiope argentata. The sequence continues at coordinate 2,461,844 of JAOUZG010000678.1, read as the reverse complement.
GCTTTTACCGGTATTGTTTTATTATTACGCATGTCTTTTCACACCAGATACGTTTTCGAAAGGTTGACGTAAAACTTTGACATCATAGCTGATATATATATATTTTTTGCTTTATAATTTAATATAGCGATAAAAACTACATTTTTTCCCCTGAGAACATTATGTAGTTTTGGTTAGGAGTTTTTGATGTCACCGAAATTTACGGGCAAAAAATAACGATTACGGGTCGCCGGAAATTATTGGTTGAAGAAATTTTTTTTACATGCGTTTACCAGTATTGCATTATTATTATTACGTAAGCTTTTTTGAAAGCAGAGGCGGTTTTAAAAGTTTGACCTGCTTTTATCGGTATTGTTTTATTATTACGCATGCCTTTTCACAACAGATACGTTTTTGAAAGGTTGATGAGGAAGTTTGATATCATAGCTGTTGTTTTATCTCAAAATCTGTCGAGCTCCAGAACTTCCTTTGCCAGATAGAAAAATTGAAAATGAAAGAAAGGTTAAAAGAATTTACCCTAATATATCTATATCTATATATATTATAGATAGAAATAGACTACAGAAAAGTCGTGATTATTTTAAACCGGTTTAAACTATTTAATAGCTTAAATTAATTAAGACAAATAATGACTAAGAAATAATAATGTTCTCACATTATGAAATTAGCGATCGTAGATTTGATTTTGTATTTATCTTTATCAAATTTTATAATTACTTTTATGTTGAATATTTTGTTGCCCCAGTTTTGACTAGTTCCCAATTCATTTTAAGTGCCCATTTGTATTTAAGAATATAGAATTAGATTTATCCGCATAAAACATACACAATCAGAAGATGTGAAGATAAAAATAATAATTTAAAATCTAGTTTATTATTAAAGAAATAATTGAATTACAATTTTTCTTCTCATTTTTTTATTACCTGGTTTCCATTATTTTAGATTTTAGACTTTTAATAATTAAAATTATTAAAACTAAAAGGAACGTAAAATATCTCGCTTATGTTCCGAGACGTATACTGCAACCAAGATTCCAAAGCTTTGCCTCAAAGACCATAATGAATGCTTCTTTTGGATGGGAATCAAATTATCAGTGAATAATTATCATTGTATGTATATCAATGAAAAATTACAGTATTAATCGATAAATATTATTTAAGTAGAAGAAATTAATAATAATAATAATTGTGTGTGTGTGTGTGTGTGTGTGTGTGTGTGTGTGTGTGTGTGTGTTTTCCTGATCAATTCCACTTGTCTTAGCTAATGAATTGAACAGAAGTTTTGTAAAATTGCCGAATCGGCTGAAACCCGACAAATTCTCACACTCCGAGTGAAGGGATGAAAACTGTCCAGTCAACCACATTACTTTAAAAGATTCCTATGATTGAAATTGCATGTGATTGACATGCTGTAAAAATCCCAATTAAACTCGCACATTATATATTCACAGGGATAAAGGTTTCATGAACTTTTCCTCATTTCGTTTGTGTTGCTCTGTGTTGTGTTCATCGCTTCTATTTGTATATAAATGCGTGTTTCTAATAAAATGAACTTAAAAATTCAAGTTCCATCTATGTCTTCGAAACCACCTGCCGTTTTCAACAAATAATAAATATTTCTTATATGTATAATATCTCTTAGTTTTTAAATTTAAATTTTCTTAAAGTGCTGAAATCTTTGTTTGAGTGTAGATTAATGAAGTTGAAATATGTTCCTTGAATAATATCTAAGCTTGACCTCATTTTTTTACCTAAGGGTGAGCTGGTCAAATGTTAAGTATCGTTGAGGCATGGTTATGAAATGTTGCTGTGTGAAAAAAAATGGAATATGCATGCTTTTCCATAGCTCTGAAGCATAGGTTCTTTAAAAAGAGCGATTAATCACCTCCATCATAAAGCTATCACCAACAAATAATTTCTATCAACGCTGTCGTGGTATAACAGCACTTATACGATAGATATCTGGAAAATACAACTTGCTGCCTTCAAAAATGGAGCATTTGTCACTCATGTGTTTTGAAACCTTCAAAGATAGTTGCAAAAAAAGAGAGAGAGAGAGAGAGAGATGTAGCTTTTTAATCATAAAAACAAATTTTTCTTATAAAAGTTGATTCTCAGAATCTGGAAACGAAAAAGGTATCATGTTTCTCGCAGTCATGATAATCTCGTTCAGTTTCTGTTAGGAATAGTCACGACTTCTTCAATTGTAAAAACTTCAGTAAGGATTCTAAATGCGTGAAAGCAAAGCCTCTGGGCTCTCAGCCATAATATTGTTAGCTATAAATTGCTAGATAGTTTAGCAATTGCAATGCTATATTCAATACTTTTCATATATGAAGAATATACTAAGACAAAGTATTCTAATCGTCAAAAATTACGAAATTAGGATTTTGATGAATCTCCACTTTTCTCTTATAGTGAGAAAGCCACCTTTATGAAATTTTACATGTCTGTTTCTGAACACGATTATTCAAAAACTTGGATCTAAACAAATTTTATATATAGATTTCGTATCAAATATATAGATATTTATCAAATTTTGAAAGGCATCTATTCAGAAAAAATCTGCCTATCCAAATAAAAGATTACACCATTAAAAGAAGAAAATTAAATGAATAAAATTGAGCGCTTAGATTAAATATTCTAGATATTCTATTCATAATAACTTACACCTTAATATCCTATCTATAGGTGTAGATATCAACCAAATTTGATATTAAATCTAAATATTAATCGTCTGTTTGTGTATACTTTCGTTTGCATAAAAACTTAATAATTAAACGAGTGATATATATATATATATATATAT
>JAOUZG010000678.1:2433651-2454036 GCA_026289955.1 Argiope argentata | reverse complement strand
CACTACGGGCGTTAAGTTGATTTCGTTTTAATGTAAATGCCATTCTGATGGATTACTGGCAATCCTAGGCAAAGCGTTTAACGATCAGGTTCCGTTCGGTCCGTCTGGCAGTGTCCAATCCGGTCGGGCATCATTAATTAAATCCGCTACGCCCAACAATTTTCTCAGGCCTTGCAGTTGCTATCGAATGCATTATAGTCACAGAACTCAAATAACTCGTATTGTCTTATTGCCAGGCCCCGACTGAGGATACTTACGTATTATACCGTATTCGCCAACGGCTTAGTAATTTCTTTTGGCGACGGATTTAAATTTGGCGATTAAGATCAACGGATTACACCACTGCCGAATTGCCATTATTGGCGGTTTTTTAACTTTATAGCCAAATTTGAACTCATTGGCATTGACTTCAAATTTGGCGATTAATATCAACGGATTACACCACTGCCGAATTGCCATTATTGGCAGTTTTTCCAAATTTGAACTTATTGGTGATGATTTCAAATCTGGTGATAAAATTTGTCAGTATAATACGTAGGTACCCTACTGAGCCTAGTTGGGGTCCGGGGCAAACACTTCTTTGCCCCCCCCCTGCTTCTCTATTTTAGTAATGAAGAGCCGGCTTTCTGGCACAGAGGTAGAAGGTCTTCCTCGTGTTCTATGAGTCCCGGTTCGGGCATGGTTGTTATTCTGTGTGTTATCTGTGAGATGTGTGACTATGCCCCCCTGCAAAAAGGGGCTGCGCAAGCAGCTGTGGTGAGTGTGTAACTAAGTCGTACTCTTTTCCTTAGTCGGCGCTACTGCAAAAACAAGAGACGCTCCTTTCGGCTTAAATCTGCCGCTGCATCAGAAGGGGGCTTGTCCATAGGCAAGTGTCAACAACAACAAGTAACAAAAACAACAACAGTAATGAAGAACATACCTTAAAAAAGGAGACATGAAGTAAAATTTTTATTCGATTTGGGGGGCAACTGCCCCGATAACAGCCGTACTCTGTGTAGGTCATCGTATGAATTTCCACTTAATAGACTGTACTGTACGGCGGTCGACAGTGCAATCGTAACCAGCCTATCAATGACAAGTCATTCATCTCACACCGAAAAAAGTATAGAAGTCAATTTTTCTTTTTATTATTATTAAACCTTTAAAAAATCCTTTTCTTTTGTGATGGGACATAATTTGGAATAAGAAGTGGATTAAGACAAAGTGTATTATACTTGTTGGTTAAGATCAATTTATTTTCCAACTCAATTGTTTCGGCAAAATATGTTGCCGAAACATAACTGATATAGTACATGCCTTCTCACACTTGCTTATGTTTTATTAAAATAACTTCTTTAGAATTTTCTTCAGCTGATTACATCATGGGCTCTATTCCCACACTTTCACATCAATTACTTGCAATGAACAATGCTCCATCACTAGGATGTCAATTTGCATATTCTTGGGGTTGGTAGATAGTTCAGTCAATACTATATTGCTTTAACAGATTATTTCGAAAGGGGAAAATTGATTCATCACTTACCACTGTTTCTACATATTTTGTTTCTTAGACATTTCTACATCAAATGTACGATATCTCATTTTATTTAACCATCATTGTAGCTTTCATTTTTTTCTTTCATCAACGTCCGATGGTAGACGTAATTCAAAGCGAGAATTGTAAAAGGTTAGATCATTTCCAAGAGGACGATAATTTTAGTTAATACAACATTCCATAACAACGCCATCTATCGGGCTTTTGAAAAACTGTCACAATTAATATTCAGGGAGGTTAGATCATTTCCCAGAGGACTATAATTTTAATTAATACAACATTTCAGAACAACGCCATCTATCGGGCTTTTGAAAAACTGTCACAATTAATATTCAGGGAGGTTAGATCATTTCCCAGAGGATGATAATTTTAATTAATACAACATTCCAGAACAACTCCATCTATCGGGCTTTTGAAAAACTGTCACAATTAATATTCAGGGAGAGGCCTACTGACCACGGTACGATAAAGACGTGTCCACGCGTCAGCGTTTCCCTTTCGTAAAGCTACGTGGTAATATGTTTTCACTCACATAATGTTTTTGTTACTTCTAACGTCCTCCCAGAGGAAATAATCTAACTTTCTGTTTATTAAATATCTCCATGTTTTCATCCATTTAATATTTCCCAGTTAATACTCCCCTTTGTAAATTTTTCTCTTTTACTCTAAATAATTTTTTAAAGAATTGTCTCTTCATCCTTCGTTTGCATTATTTTATCTTAGTTTAGAAACTGAACCCGTAAATATTATAAAAACCCCTAGACATCACGCCACTAAAACCACGCTATCTGAAGATTCAAATATTTTTTGGAAGATTTGGTTGGACTCCCACATAAATAAGCCATGCAACTTTTGAAATTTACTAACAACAATTATAATAATTTGTTACTCAGCTAAAAACGGTTATGTACCAAACGGTATGTATTTCGATGCCTTGTCCGTCGATCTTGAAGAGCACTAAAAGACGAAAGATTTAGTGTTTGTTTCATGTTTACGAAACTAATCAATGCTGAAGATAACTAAAAAAAATAGACGTTAAAAGTCAAGATGCCATTGAAAAGAAATTTTAAAAGCTCTTAAATGGAATCCAAAAATGTTGCTTGCCTTAATACAAGCTTCAGATTCTATTTTAATGTTAGAAAACCATAAGATTAGTAAAGCATAGGAGAAGAAAAGTGAATTGCTGTTATTGTTTATCACTTTGCCTCGTCTTGTTCTAGGATAGTTCTAATGTTAAGTCAGATGTATATGGTCAAAATTTTAACCGTAATGTTTTATGCTTTCGGAGATTATGGTGAAATGTCAAATCAGAGATGATGAAAAATTGAGATCAAAAATGGACATGGAAAAATGATAAATTTGCTGAGGTATGTGGGAGATTTTATTTGTACTACTCTTGTTAAAAGTTACTAAGATAATGCTTTTAGAAATTTCCTCCTTTTTAAAAAATTTACTATTAGTTTGCACATCTTTTTTGAATAAGCAATTATCTGAAACTGTCATAAAAAAAATTGTGGCAGATATAACCTGTTCGGATCGGTTGTCTTACAGGAATGAATACTGATTTAAAAATTGGTTTAAGGGTTTAAGATCAAAAATTGCGATTGGGGGAAATCTATTGAGAAATATAAATCTTTTTTTGCATTTTCTCATTTAATCCTAAATATTGCCTTTTATTACATCTATTATTATTTCGATTGATGATTTATTTTAAGTTTGAAATAAAATCGAACTCCACTTGTAATCAAAATTTGCGTTTGATATGTGTTAAAAGAATTAGATTTTAAAATACAAATTAATAAATACGAACTTATATTAGTTCTTATTAGATGAGAGGTAGTACGTTAGTAAAAACTGTAGTTGAACAAATTATTTGCGAAAAATGCACTGTCGATGGTTTTCTTTATAACTATATCTATACTACTATTATAAACGTGAAAGTTTGGATGGATGGATGATGGGGTTCGATCACGCCAGAACAGCTGAAGGAAATTGGATTAAATTTAGCACAGAGATAGAGTATAGTCTACAGAAGAACATAGACTACTGTTTATTTTGGTCAATTGAGCGGTTCATTTTTTATTAACTAAAATCTAAATGTTCCACTAAAAAAATAAAAAAAATCCGAAAACATCTGCTTGAGCTTTTTGAATCGTTTGTTTTTATTTTTCTATTTCCGGTGTACATTTTAATATTATCTTACTATTCTAAGGGATTGATTTATTGTAGGATTTCCCGACAGAAAGCATTTTTCATCAGAACAAAAAAAAATTAATATATATATATTGAAAACATATGCCCGAGCTTTTTGAATCGTTTGTTTTTATTTTTCTATTTCCGTTTTTCATTTTAAAATTTTCTTACTATTCTAATGGAAAGTTGTTTTTTTTCTTACGCTGTTCTTGTGTTAATATGATTCGATATTTCTTGTTTATTTCTCTTGATTTTTTTCTTGCTATACATATTCCTTTTGCCTATTTTCATCATTTTCGATTAAATTTTTAATAGCGCCTTTATAGTTTCAAGTAGTTTCCCCCCCCACGCTAATGATGTTAGACGTAACATATTTTCGACCGGTTATTTCAAACGATTCTGTTTATTTTCGTAGTGTATGATAAATTTAAAATTAAACATTGGTAATTAATAGATCTTTTAATTCTCTCAGAAGTGCTTTTGAATAAAAATAAAATAGATGGATTGAAATTAAAATTTTCTAATTGCGTTCCCCCAACTGGTGCTTAAAATTCACGTCTTTGGATTGCTCCAATTGACGTTGAAAATTTATGCATACATGCGGTTTTGATAACATTTTACATTGTGATGAGATTGTCAGTTCTCACATAAAAACATCTAAATTTTCACGCGTACGAAGTCGCAGGTAAGAGCGAGTATATATATATATATATATATATATATATATATATATATATATGCTAAATTAAGTAAACTAGACTGTCGAAGACAAATTTTCAATTAAACATAGATGTATAATATAAGTTTATTGAATCTTTTGAATGTTCGATTTGTGGAATTTCAGAACAAAAAAGATCGTCTGTGGAATAACGAAGTGCACATTAAAGAGTACTGCATTATTTTGATTTAAGTCAAGAACACTAAAAATATTTCGCGAATCTATCTTTAAATGCTAACTTTTCTGCGAATAATAATAAACAAAAATTTAGTTAAATGTATTTTTTATTCGTAAATTCTTGATATGCTTTATATCAAAATAAATATTTGAATTGCTTTTGTTTCATTATATATTTTTTCTCTTACGAGAGTATTTGTTATATCTATCGTTTTGGAATTTCTAAATTAATGTACAGACTTCATTTAAAGAAGGTATAATTTAACAAACTCTTGTTTTATGTCAACGATATCCAATATTATTGAAAAGGCAAATGTACATTATTGTGAATCAGTCATATGAAGTATTGTAATAATAAGTGAATAATACTTTTTGTTTAATATGTGTACTATAGTTTCTAATGCTGGTTTTCTTTGCTTGCTACTTTTGGGAGCGTTTTAGTTAAATTATGAATCTGACTTAACTAAAAATAACTATGTTGAGTTATAATCTCCTCTCCATGTGCGGTGTATGCATGCATTAATGGGAGAGACAATGAAAATCATGGTTTTAACACATAAAAAAATGTAACGCTGAGTCTTAAGGATTTGAAAAATCGATATCTGTTGTATATTAATTTATTTCGCATATTTTTAATGGAATATAATTTTTTTTTTCATTTTGTAGTGTTCTATTTGTTTTTACTATTAAATGCATTGTGTATATTGTTTTCAGGAGTATAATACAAATTGTCCCTCTCAGAAAGAACTAGATTTATTTATAGATTATTAACCACTTAACTGGTTTGCCCGTATGCCGTATGTGTATCGATTTATCGAATTTTGATAGTTGTAAACAAAAATAAACCATTCATAACGGTTATAATTCCACAGTAAGATGATTTCCAATACGTAGATAAGTCAAGTATTCGATAAATTTTCCTTTGAATCAAAATAAGAAAATACTCCCAAAATAGAAGGTGTCATCTTATTAGATAGTAAGGAAAATAAAGCGGTTAAGGGGTTAAGTAATATAATAATACGAGAATAATACTTTTTGTTTAATATGTGTATTATAGTTTCTAATGCTGGTTTTCATGACTTGCTACTTTTGAAAGTGTTTTAGTTTAAATTATCAATCAGACTTAACTAAAAATAGTTATGATGACTTATAATCTCCTCTCCATGCGTGGTGTATGCATGCATTAATGGGAGAGACCATGAATTTCATGGTTTTAATACATAAAAAATGTAACATGGAGTGTTAAGGATTTCAAAAATTGATATCCGTTGTAAATTAATTTATTCTGCATACTTTTCATATAAAATAATTTTTGCACTTTGTAATATTCTATTTGTTTTTTCTATTAAATGCATTGTGTATATTGTTTTTTTTTTAGTTTAATACAAATTGTTCCTCTTAGTAGTGAACTAGTTATGATTTGCTTAAATTAATCATAAGGGTTTCTTTACAAAATTTATCGATAGATGGATTTTAATTTTATTTTTATCGTTGCTGGTTGATCTCGGGTATGTTGCATACTGTTGTAATTTTTCTAGTTACTGTTTGCTTAAATTAATCATAAGGGTTTCTTTACAAAATTTATCGATAGATGGATTTTAATTTTATTTTTATCGTTGCTGGTTGATCTCGAGTATGTTGCATACTGTTGTAATTTTTCTAGTTACTGTTTGAATAAATTAATATTTAATCATTAAAGCGGGAGAACTTGCTTTAATTCTCTTAGTAAAATGATTAAGTAAAGTATACCTGTCTTTGTGATAAAAACTTTTACTTAAAGGCTTATCGATATGTTTACCATCTTACAGTATTTTTTTTTCTTTTCAAAAACTGAGATTAATACCCCTTTCTTAACTCCATTAATTGATTCAAAGACTTCTCATTTCCAATGCATGGCTGAGCTGCTGCCACCGGCACTATTGAAATTTTGCAGCACCCCCCACCCATTAGATCTGTTTGAGCTTTTGCCGTTCCTATTTTTTCCCATCGTCATGCTTTGCTTGTTTTCCAGCAACATCCTACAGTTCGGTCTCACCCGTTATGTCCACTCAGACGTAAATTTCAAAACATTCCCACGCCGGAGAAACCGACAACCTCCCACCAACTCTAGGATAATTCCCGAGAAAACGACCCCCGGGGGCTGACATTCGATAGTGGGATAAAGGAAAAGAATTCAAGAAATGTCTCGCTGGAGCGTTCGAAAATCGTGTCGCATTATACGCTCAAGCGATCGCGAAATGCATTACTTGTTGGAGTTAACGCCCAGGGCAAGGCTGCGATACACCGATTTCGTCCTTGTCTGTTACGTTTAGTCTGGAGGAGCCGTGCAAATCTTATCAGTCGTGGGAAGATGACCCACTGGGAAAGGATCAGTGGGCTGTGGTTAGTCTTTCGAGGAAGATAATAGTTTTGTAGTTAAGTGGAGCAATTCGTACCAGATTTGGAGATGTCTACGGATCATGCATCAAGTATTATTACTGTTGTTTACAAAGGTGGTGATTTATTTATGCTTGCATTTGTATGATATTCGTGTGTTGATTTATTGCCACGTGATATCTGAAATACATGCACTGAACTCCCAAGCAGATTTCATGTAGAATATTTGGATTGTTTATCTCTTGTTCTCTTATTTTCTATCACTTGGCTGCTCTGTGGTTTTCCAGTAATATACCAGAAACCTTAAGTCTTTCGATAAAAAAAAATTGATCGAATTATATTAGCATGACCCTTGATTTGGGTAGGTGGTGAATAGTCTCGATTAAAAAAAAAATTAATCGAATCATATTATCATGTCCCTTGATTTGGGTAAGTTGTCAATAGTGTCGATAAAAAAAATTAATCGAATTATATTATGTCCCTTTATCTGGGTAGGTGGTCAATAGTGTCGATCAAAAAAAAGATCGAATTATATTATCATGTCCCTTGATTTGGGTAAGTTGTCAATAGTGTCGATAAAAAAAATTGATCGAATTATATTATGTCCCTTCATCTGGGTAGGTGGTCAATAGTGTCGATCAAAAAAAAAGATCGAATTATATTATCATGTCCCTTGATTTGGGTAGGTGGTAAACAGTGACGATAAAAAAGTCATCATATTATATTATAATGTCCCATGATTTGGGTAGGTGGTCTGCAGTGTCGATAAAAAACAGTAATCAAATTATATTATGTTCCTTGATTTGGGTAGGTGGTCAATAGTGACGATAAAAAAATTGATCGAATTATATTATCATGTCCCTTGATTTGGGTAGGTGGTCAATAGTGTCGATAAAAAAATGGATCGATTTATATTATCATGTCCCTTGATTTGGGCAGGTGGTCAATAGTATCGATCAAAAAAATTGATCGTATTGTATTATCATGTCCCTTGATTTGGGACAGGGATCATATCCCTTGATTTGGGATTCATGTCCCTTGATTTGATATTGTCTCCAAAAGGGCATTGGCAAGAAGTAAAAAACTAAAGTTTCTGCAGGCTTTATTGGACAATGGAATGTCTGCTCAGCAGATACTTGGAGAGAAGGAAAAATTAGAGATAATTTTTATTGATAAATGACTTAGTTTCGCACTTCAATTTATATTGGAGGACGAATAAAATCCAGAAATACCATAAGTACCAATTTTTTTTAATTAAATGTTATTTTGAGTTTATTTAAATATCCCGTGTAAAAATTGTAGCAGTATTATAATTAATTACCCTTTAATGGTGTATGTACTAAAGTTTAAGAAACTCGAATAAAGAAACTTTAATTTTGAAGAGTGCTCAGATGGCGACAAATGACATGTTCAGATATTAGCCAGTTCTAGCCAGTGCACATTATAAGACTCATTCTTTTAATTAAGCGGTCGTTTCATCAAATTCATTTTTTAACCTGCTAATGGCTTATATTTATTATTTTTAATTTGTGAATTTTATGAAAATACATTTATTTTTATTTTCATTTTCTATTTTGGCCACAGACTGCCGAGTATTCCTCGCTTGCATCCAATGTTATTAAAACATAGATTCGGTTTTATAACTATTCTTATAACAAAGTAAGCATAACGGAATAAATGAAGATCTGACACCTTATACTTGATAAACAGTTTCATATTATCCCAATATTTTGATTCACTGATTTTTTTAATGCTTTATTTCACAATAGAGGAATTAAAAATTTTTTTAACCGATCTGATTGTGGCCTTTTTTCAGTCTGAAGACTTTTAGCAACCACTTAGTTGAAAATTCACCATTGATGGTAACCTCCACTCAAAGCTTCGTGTCGGACTAATGAGAGCTTATTTGATCTTCGGTATTAAACTAACTCCCAACTAGGTCGTGCACCCCAGGACAATCTTTAATATCAGGTTTCGAACCCAGAAGCTTGTGGTTTTAAAGACGATAGCATACTATGAGACCACCGTAGGCAAGTTAAAACTGTCTGGTATCATTTTTTAATCATAATTATATCATATAGAAGTATGTGTATTCTAATTAATATATCATTTGAACTATTAAACTTAATATTAGACGTTTCATTTAATAATGTCTGTGATTGAAACAATTTTTGTGTTTCAAGATCTTCGTACTTCATTTATACGCTCATTATGGTACAAAAATTATTTTTACCATTTGCTGTAGTTTTTTTATCATGTAGGAACATGATGTTGTTTTTGGAATGAGGTTTTGGCGTCAACAAAAATCCGTAGGCGAAAAAAAATTATCTGAGCGAGAATCTCAAAAAATCGGTTTATAATAACGCGTTACCATCGAATTTACAAAAGCTCTGATTTTTTTTTAAATGAGTTAATGACTACAGCCATTAAAAACTAGAAAAATGTCATTTTGAGCATGTAATAATATAAAATGAAATAAATAAGAATTGCGATATTTTTTTTAAACAATCAATGAGAGACACAGTTTTTTGGATCGTTTGCAAATACTAAAGTGACTCATTCAATGAAACAAATTAAAATGAGTAACAATATAATTTAACTTGCACGAGCACGTGGTGGTTGGCCATTCAAGAATTGATGTTCTTGCATGATACATTGAAATATGCATAGCAGATTTCATTTTAATCTTTTTATTGTTATTATTATCTTTCCTTTTCCATCTTATGTTGTGAGTTTTCAACTATAAGTCTATAAAGCTCTAAGGTTTACTTTTCTATGTTTATAAGATTCAAGTTCATCGATATTCAGTCCATGAAGGTCATACTGTCGGATACCATACGAGATCTTTCTGATATTTTGAAAAAAGAACACAAATGCCAATAAATATTCTGAGAATGTCTCTTGACTTCACGGTGAGCATTCCAGAAAGTTGTTCGATCGAACTATTCGCTATGAGGAATTTTTTTTTTTCTTCCTCCCCTCAAAACGAATTATCCAGTGCCTATAACACTTCATTTTTGTAAACGCTTTTTGACAGACTTTGACGACTCATAAATAACATGTGATGCCAAATATTTCTAGGGAGTGATTTCGTCTTTTTATCGGTCCTAAATCAACGCATTAGCGGCATTTCTTTCATCAAAGAAATGAAAAGAAAACGTCCGCCTTTTCTTTTTTTTCTTTCGTTCCCCACTTTAATGGAAAAATATACATGCATTCTACCTTTCGGCCGAAGTATATTACGTTCTCAATCCATCCATCAAGTTTTTCTTGGTTTTCTTTTCTTTTCTTCTTTTTTTTTCATTATATATATATTTTTTTGCTTAACATATTAAAGCAAGGGGTGAAACAAATTGAACAGTTTCAGTCGGTATGTATGCGTTCTGCGGGTCACGGCTGGACGGGTTTTCCGTTCCTGGCGTGTTGGTCATGGTCAGTTGGTCGTGGAATTAGTGTTCTGCTAGAAATCGGTAGCCATCACACACGTTAAATTGAGTGTCCAGTGATGGAATCCGGAACTGGGGGGTTGTGATTTTTTTTTATACTTGAAATCTTTGTAATCGACTATATAAAGAGAGTGGGGGAAAAAGGGGGCGGGTGAGCAAAGAAAGAAATTGCATTCCTTCTCTTCTTAAATGGCAGCTGATTGGCTACTGTTTGGATTTGGTTGAGGATGATGGATTTTGATTTGTTGAAACGTGCCTTTTTATTGGGTTGGTGCTTTCTACGGATCTTCGTAAATAGCGAGTATCTCAAGATTGCTTAGACTGGCTGCTACAAGAGATAAATTAGAATTTAGGGATCAATATTTTTTAATTTTTTCAAGACGCAATTTTTAGTTTAAATATATTAGTTGTAAGACCGATATCAATTAGATTTCAATATTCTCCTGTTTATGTCAACATTCTCTGAAATTTATATTAAATATCATTATTTTCTACACACCGGCAAATATTATATGCACTTTTCTTTTCATATTTGCACCTGAAATATTTCCTTGGCTGTGTATCAATATTGTTCTCATTTATGTTTTAAATCAGCAATTTACCGAAGTAAAGACCGAGATCAATTTACCGAAATATCCGAATCTCTCCATAGAAAAAAAACAAAAAAAAAAACAGTAGAAATCCGCTTGTGTCTTTTCAATGATTGTTGAAGAAAATAATTAGTAGCCTTGAAGATATTCAATTGTGGATAACTTTGAAAACCAGGGGTTAGTGATCATCCCAAAACGTTCTCGCATACTTTCTGATTAAGGTGTGTTGTGACTTATGGCACTTGCCGTGGACAAGCCCATGCTAATACGATCAGCAGATTTTAAGCCTAAGAAATGTGTCTATTTGTTTCACACGTAGTGTCTGTCATCTAGGGCCGAGAGTACGACTTAGTTACACACACTTCACAACCCTTTTTAGGGGGTGGACTTCATTCATGCATATTCATTCACTCATCTCAGATCGTAATTTAGACCTGGAACAGAGAACGATCACCTCTGACCTAGTACCCCCAGTGGTATTACTCTCGATATGTAGGACTTCGCGACCACGAACAGATTTAACGAGCGCCAGTCGCCATACACTCGGGGAATCTTTTGGCCATTGAGTTTCGAACTCGTTACCTAAGGTGTACGAGTTCAACGCTCTACCAAACATGCCATCCCGGCCCCTGATTAAGATGTTTGTTATATTAGAGAACGCCGTGCTTGGCATTGTGGGCATTGTATAATAGTTATTATTATTTTAACTTTCGGCGTATTTTGAGCATATATACGAATCTACTGCGTGATCCACGCAAATTATTCGGCAACAATGCCATGACAACCAGATAATTACATCCAAAAAGCTAATATATTTTTAAAATGCGTTTTTTCCCTATAGATTGAAACGAAAATTTGGTACAAAGCTACACTTGTAGTCAGAAAATCCCGTACCAAATTTAATATTTTTAAGTCATGACGCTTTTGAGGTAGTGCATTTATTTTTGTAAATACAGATCGACAGAAGGTTAACTTTTCATTCGGGTTGGTTGAAAATTTGATAGGTTACGCTATGTTAAATGTGTATACCGAACTTTATCCACCTACCTCTCTATGATGATGATGACGTGTCCACTTTACAAATGGAGAAGGGATGCAGTAGCTTCTGTGGGTATGGGCCCCTGATCAGCCGGGGCGCATTCACTCTACTCGCACATTCATCCATATCAGATCGCAATTTAGATCTGGAATAGAGAACGATCACCTCTGAACCAGTACCCTCCCCCAGTGTTATTACTCTCGACATGGAGGACTCGGCGACCACGACAGATTCAACGAGCGCCAGCCGCCACGCACTCGGGGAATCTCCAGCTGATCAGTTTATGACCTCAAATGGTTTACATAATTAGTTACTTCTTAAAAGCTGACAATTTTAATTTCAAATTTTATTGAGTTTTTTCACTTAATTTGTGTATTTATATTTTATTTTATTTTAGTAACTTTTAAAAATATAAATTTTGTGTTTGAGTATTTTTTTTACCATGCATATCTTGGGAAAAATGACGTAGCTGTGAAATTCATTAAAATTAGAGGTACTTTTCCGTTCGCCGGGCGACAGCGAAAAATTGCCAAGTAATGCAGCCAAGTTCCGCTATATGTTTGGAAATAAAAATCCTCCATATGTTGGAAATAAAAGCGTTGATTAATATGATCCAATTTTTTAGGAAAAAAACCTTTAAAAAAATATTGAAATGAAATCCGCTATGCATATTTCCATGTATCATGTCAGAACCTCATTTCTTGAACGGCCAAGCACCGCGTGCTCGTGCGAGTTGAATTATATTTTTATTCATTTTAATCGTTTCATTGAAAGAGTCACTTTGGTATTGCAAATGATCCAAAAAAAACTTTGTCTCGCATTTATTGTTTAAAAAAAATATCCCATTTCCTATTTATTTCCTTTCGTATAATCGCGTGCTCAGAATGATATTTTTCTAGGTTTTATTTACTGTAGTCATTAACTTATTTTTTTAAAAATTAGAGCTTTTTTAAATGTGATGGTAACGCGTTATTAAAAGATGATATTTTGAGATGCTCGTGCAGATAATAATTTTTTTTATTTTTCGCCTACGAGTTTTTGTTGACGCCACAAAACCTCATTCCTAAAACAATATCATGTTCTGACATGATAAAAAATATAATATGAAAAATTATTCTACAAGACTTATGTTATATTTCCTTATAATAAAATATTACTTAACCAATAAAATGAATATTTAACACTTTGCTGACCGGTGACGAGTTAACTCGTCTTTTCATGCCCAAACGTTGTTGACCGGTGACGAGTTAACTCGTCATTGCACTTTCAATATCTGTTTCAATTTATAACGCCGAGGGCGATATAGAATATTACAAAAACTTGGCTTATCGTGTTTGGTCTTGTCCGCTCTATAACAGAAAAATTACTTTTCCTAGTATTTACATTTTTATTAGAATTTTAGTAAAATTCCAAAAATTTCAACCATGACGGAACGTATCGGCGAAGAACGTTTTGATGTTCCAATTCAACAAAATTCATTGGAGTTTTTTTAGAACGTTTTACTTTCATATTCAATTACAAAAAAGTAGCCGGTGACATGACATAGTTTCTGTGTAAAATTGCGGGTCACCAAAGTGTTAATATGGAATATAGCGAGTGATTATAATTTAATTTTTTTAATTACTTAGTATAAATAAAACATAGTAGTCCGAATATTTTAAAATGTGTAACTTCGCAACTAAGGTAGTGCAATTTAATCGATCTGTTTGCAGCCCGATTTAGCTACTGTTTATTCCTCCACTCTGGCAATTGGAAAATCGAAACGATGGGAAAAAGCCCGACGTCACGGGTCGGACAACAGAGACGGCGACAACCACTTGGATCAGCTGTTGCATCTGCCCACGCAGTAAAGACATGCAAAAAAAAAAAAAAAAGTTGCCGCTGCAGTAGTAGATAGAGTTAAACTCTCGGAACGAAAGAGTGACTGAGAGTGAGAGAGAAAACACGGTCAAAAACCCGCCCAGGTGGATCTCGGTTTTCCACTTAACTCGGTATCCGGATCATAATTTGCGTGCTTCTCCTCTTTCCCCCACTCATTAGTATTCCCCCCCCTCCCCAATGAATTTCGCTTTTGTCACTTGCGATGGTTTTAGTATCAGCGTTAATGAGTGGTTACGAGTGGTTCTCGATATCGTGCGGCGGTCGTTTAGTTCACGTGACTTAGTTGAACCTCGTCTATTTAAAATAGAATGATTCGTATATTTAACTTAAGTAGTGGGATAGTTCTTTTAACTTGTGATCGCCGATGGTGACTTATGGTGCACTTTTTCATTCTGTTATTATCGTGTCAGAACATGACATTGTTTTGGGAATGAGGGTTTATGGCGTCAACAAAATTCCGTAGGCGAAAAGAATAAAAATTTTAATCCGTTTGGCGAAAAATTAAATTTTTATTATCTGTACTAGAATTGCAAAAAAAATCAGCTTTTAATAATGTGTTGCCATTTGCATTTACAAAAGCACCGATTTAAAATAAGTTAATGACTACAGCAAATAAAACTTGGAAAAATGTCATTTTGAGCACGTGATTATATGAAATGAAATAAATAAGAAATACGATATATTTTTAAACAATCAATACGACACAAAGTTTTTTTTTGTGATCGTATGCAATTCTAAAGTGACTCATTCAACGAAATAATTAAAATTATTAAAAATATAATTTAACTCGCACTAGCACGGGGTGCTTGATCGTTCGAGAAAATATGATCTGACATGATACATGGCATGGATACACGTGTTGCCATTTGATTTACAAAAGCACCGATTAAAATAAGTTAATGATTACAGCAAATAAAACCTATACAAATTTCATTTAGAGCAAGCGATTATATAAAATGAAATAAATAGAAAATGTGATACTTTTTTAAACAATAAATGCGCGACAAAGTGTTTTGGATCGTTTGCAGTACTAAAGTGACTCATTCGATGAAACCATTAAAATGAATCAAAATATAATTTAACTTGCACGAGCACGTGGTGCTTGGCCGTTCAAGAAATGATGTTCTGACTTGATGCAATGAAATATGCATAGCAGATTTCATTTTAATCTTTATATTTCCACTTGATTTGGCAAATGCTATACATGCAATACTAAGAGAGTGTAGAGATGGAGAGTATAATTTTATGTAGATGTATCTTAAAAGAGAAAGGCAGTCATTGATAAAACTAGATAAAAGTAAAAGATTTTTAAAAAAATATTTGAACATATGTTTTTAAACAATGTAATATAAACTTGTACTTTTCAGATACTATTTCAATTGGATTCTATCACAACCATTTGGAACAAATACATCTCACACCGATAAACGTTAAGAATTGTATTTGAAACTGGAAACTAATTTCTTCAGTATTATAATTATTTCTATTTCTGATGTCAGTTATAAGCATTAGATAGATGCTGTACCGTAAGATTATCCCCGTACTATTCTCAGCCGTGATTTCAGAAACTGATTGTTCTTAGGTAGAGCAAACCTGGATTTCATAGGAAATTCACGTGTGCACAAATCTGATTTTACGCTTAATTCATTGTATCTAAACGGTAACTGGAAATGTTTTGAATACTTGAAAATCCAGAAATATATTTACCTTACCAAAGATATTTAGCTTATTTACATGATTTCGTAAGACAAATATATTTAACTTAAGTGGGATAGTTCTTTTAACTTGTGATCGCTAATGGTGCACTTTTTCATTCTGTTATTATAATTATTTCTATTTCGAATGCCATTTATAAGGACTAGATAGATGCTGTACCGTAAGATTATTCCCGTACTATTCTCAGCCGTGATTTCAGAAACTGATTGTTCTTAGCTAGAGAGAATCTGGATTTCGTAGGAAATTCGCGTGTATACAAATCTGATTTTACGCTTACTTCATTGCATCTAAACGGTAACTGGAAATGTTTTGAATACTTGAAAAAAAAGCTTCTTGGGCCATTCAAGTCATCGATAGAAATTCATAGCGACATGACTATATTCAAAATCATCCTTATATTCCTTCAATGAATTTTGTTTACATAACACATCATACTTTATTTGCTGTCAGCAAATTTGTTTGTGTCTGCAATTTTGAGCAATTTGTCAGCAATATTTAGCAAATATCAATATCCACAAATGTTCGCTCTGTAAATGTTGTTTTCTTACATGGAACGAACTACGGCAGGAAAGACTGATATTGAACTTTTATGTTAGATACTGTTCGCCGCGTCAACTTAATTTTGGAATCCATTACGCATCTTCTATATTATAAAAAGACATGCCTTTCACAATCTTGTGTAAGAGACATGATTGTTGAGTTTTTTGCTCTATATCACAAAATAGTGGCGAGATTTTGGTGCTGTGTAAATGTTGCTTTCTTGCATAGCCGTTGTTAGAGAAGAAGAATGTAATGAGTATTAGTTAGCTCATCTATGCAATGAGGTTCACATGATGCGTTGCGCTAACATGACTAGAAATTTTATATCCCGCGAGAGCAAAAACAAAAAATAAAGATTAAAATGAAATCTTCAATGCATATTTCAATGTATCATGTCAGAGCATCATTACTTGAACGCCCAAACACCACGTGCTCGTTGGAGTTAAATTATATTTTTATTCATTTTAATCGTTTCATCGAATGAGTCACTTTAGCATTGCAAACGATCCAAATAACTTTGTCTCGCATTGACTGTTCGAAAAAAAATATCGCGTTTCCTATTTATTTCATTTCACATAATCGAGTGCTCAAAATGACATTTTTCTAGGTTTTATTTGCTGTAGTCATTAACTTATTGTTTTAAAATCAGAGCTTTTGTAAATGCGATGGCAACGCGTAATTAAAAGCTGATTTTTTGAGATGCTGCTAAAACTTTTATTTTTCACCTACGGATTTTTGTTGACGCCAAAAACCTCATCCCAAAAACATCGAGTTCTGACATGACAATAAAATAACAAGAATTGGTAAGTAACGGTGGGGGGGATAAATGGTTAACTCTCAGGGGAGGCTAATATTATTTGCCGCAGCACATAGCCAACAGACCACAAAACTGAAATAAATCTTCGGGGAGACTAAACAATCGTTTAACAAAAATATCACATTTCCTATTTATTTCATTTCATATAAACACCTACTCAAAATGACATTTTTCTCGGTTTTATTTGCGGTAGTCGTTAACTTATTTCGTTTAATGAGAGCTTTTGTAATGCGATGGCAACGCATTATTAAAAGCTGATTTTTGAGATGCTCGTGCAGATAATTTTTCGCTTACGGATTTTTGTTGATGCCACAAACCTCATTCCTGAACTAATGTTTTGACATGATAATAGTAATTTATAGTATAGCGCTTGACAATAATGACAATTTCAACATAGGATAGCTTTTTTTTTTGTAAGTCATTTTCGCATTATTTTATCATTCTTCGTTGGTACTTTTTTCCGAGCGAATAATGAATATCTTCCGTATTGTAATGAATTTTTGGCCACTTATTTTCAAGATAATTCTTTACTTGATATAGCCATTCATTGATATGGAGAGTTCATTTTACCTTGACTGAAAGCTGATGTGAGTGTAGTCCTCCCATAATTTCTTAGAGAACATAATAAGGCTGAATTGTTAACTAACAATGTTAGAAATTACAGTATATAATTTTTACCTGAAGCCAATTTTTATAAAGCAATGTACGATTCAGCAGCTTTTTCTCTCAAACTTTTCAGATCAATTTTTTTATAATTTTGATTACCTAAATTTATTACTTAAAACTTCTCAAAATTAAATCAAAATCATAAAATAAAATTGGTTTTGAGAGTTTGTAGGGAGAAGGAGGTCTTAAGATTCAGATTAAGATTGGTCTTAAGATTGCGTAGTCTCCCTGAAGATTTATTTCAGTTTTGTGCTCTGTCACGTATGTGCTGCGGCAAACAATATTAGCCCACCCCCGAGAGTTAACCATTCATCCCCCCCACCCTTACTTACCAATTCTTGTTATTTTATTATGTCAAAACTTGATGTTGTTTTTGGGAAGAGGTTTTTGGCGTCAACAAAAATCCGTAGGTGAAAAATAAAAGTTTTAGCAGCATCTCAAAAAATCAGCTTTTAATTACGCGTTGCCATCGCATTTACAAAAGCTCTGATTTTAAAACTAAGTTAATGACTACAGCAAATAAAACCTAGAAAAATGTCATTTTGAGCACGTGATTATATGAAATGAAATAAATAGGAATTGTGACATTTTTCTAAACAATAAATGCGAGACAAAGTGTTTTGGATCGTTTGCAATACTAAAGTGAGTAATTCAATGAAACGATCAAAACGAATAAAAATGTAATTTATTTTATAAATAAAAATATAATATAATTTTTTAAATATATTTTTTTAATTTGAAAGGGATGTATATGGATTGCTAATATCCTAATTTAGAAATTTGTAATTAAAAACTATTTTTTCTATTTTTTGGATATTTTACTTTTAAAACTCATGACCCAATTTTTTGCGTAATATTGTATTATAATACTGTGGTAGGGAAGTTATTAAAAAAAACCATAAATTCAATAGAAATAAATTTAGTAGCAAAAAATGTGTCCCACTAGTATTTTGGTTAATTTAAATGATTTTTTTTCATTCAGAATAATTTAACAAATTAATAAGAACGGGCGTAACACAGTATTTTTAAAAAGAAATCGCTTCTTGATCCTCAGTGTATCATTACTCTTTATTTAAAACGCTTTGATAAGAAGGAGATGTCTATATTTAGCAATAAGGTGGGCACAGATTATTAGTGGCATTAGGAGTCCTCATCATATCTCATCTTTCTGCGTACCACCCCTTTGTGAAATGCAAATTTCGAAAGATGTTACTCTCAAGATTCTGAAACGAACATTATTGGCGCGAACGCTTAGTGTTTATAAATGCTGTAGTTACGAAGTTCTTGAAGTAGGACATACAGAGATCTCAAGAATCATACTTGAGATTTCTGTATCATACTTGAAAAGTGTTTATATTATTCTAATATTTTATGAATTATAGAATTCGCTTAGCGTTTACAAATGCTGTAATGACGAAGTTCTTGAAATAGGACATACAGAGATCTCAAGAATCATACTTAACATGTTTTGACATGATAATAATAACATGTTTTGACATGATAATAATAATTTATAATATATCGCTTGACAATGATGACAATATCAACATGAGATAGTCTAGTTATATATTTATTGTAAGTTATTTTCGCCTCATTTCATCATTCTTCGTTGGTACTTGTTTCCGAGCGAATAATGAATATCTTCCGTATTCTGTATCATACTTGATACAAAATCATACTTGAGATCTCTGTATCATACTTGATACAGAATCATACCTGATAAATATTTATATTATTCTAATATTTTATGAATTATAGAATTCGCTTAGTGTTTACAAATACTGTAATTACGAAGTTCTTGAAATAGGACGTACAGGGATCTCAAGAATCATACTTGAGATCTCTGTATCCCACTTCATACTGAATCATACTTGATAAGTATTTATATTATTCTAATATTTTATGAATTATAGAATTTGCATGTTTACAAATATTTGATGACTAAGTTATTAACTTCATTTAATCTGCCTACTTGCGGTTCCCCTTATTTCTTACAACTCAGTAATCGTAGACAACTGCCTAGTTGATAGGCAGCATATAAAGTCGCGTTTCAACGACCTACATGTATCTGGTAATAGATAGAGCCCGACTAGGGCAAGGGCATACGGGGCCGTTGCCCCGGGCCCCCACATAAGTGGGGCCTCCAAATCGAATATAAACTTTATTTTCCTTTTCCAATAAATGTTCTTCATTACTTAAAAAGTGAAGCAGAGGGGGGCCTTAAAGAAGTTTTTTGCCCCGGGCCCCAACTAGGCTATGTAGGGCCCTGGAAATAGGCACACTTTTCCCTATCTTGGTTTTTCGATATTCTTTGATGTTTGTTCAATTTATAGACAATTTGATTGAAACTACGAACTGACGCTCACAGATGAAGATGGTCTTACAATGAATCAGTTGGTGGATTTATGACCAAAACCGTAAAGCCACGAGGTTGTCGGAACGAGCAGGGCCCTACTTAGCCTAGTTGGGGCCCGGGGCAAAAACTTCTTTGGGGTCCACTCTACTTCACTACTTTAGTAATGAAGAACATTCATTAAAAAAGGAAACTTAAAACGAAATTTCTCTCCGATTTGGGGCCCCCATTTATGTGGGGGCCCGGGGCAACTGCCCCGTATGCCTTAGTCAGGCCCTGGGAACGAGGCTGAATGTTGGTCCATGTGAAAAACTGAGGGTGAGTGCGGGGGAGGCT
>JAOUZG010000678.1:2426151-2428651 GCA_026289955.1 Argiope argentata | reverse complement strand
AAATAAAAATTAACATTCTGAAACCTTTTGTTTAGTCTAAAAGGACACTTCTTAAATCTCATGCTGCCTACACATGTATTCCTATGTTGATCGTGAAAGCTTACAAACCATAATAATAATAATAATAATAAAATGAAGATTTTGAAACCTTTTGTTTAGTCTAAAAGGACACTTTTTAAATCTCATGCTGCCTAGACATGTATTCCTGTGTTGAGCTTCGTGAATGCTTACAAACCATAATAATAATAAAAATTAATTAATTAACATTCTGAAACCTTTTGTTTAGTCTAAAAGGACACTTTTTAAATCTCATGCTGCCTACACATGTATTCCTGTGTTGAGCTTCGTGGAAGCTTAAAAACCATAATAAAAAGAATTAACATTCTGAAACCTTTTTTTTAGTCTAAAAGGACACTTCTTAAATCTCATGCTGCCTACACATATATTCCTGTGTTGATTTTCCTGAAAGCCTACAAACCATAATAATAATTTTTAAAAAATTAACATTCTGAAACCTTTTGTTTAGTCTAAAAGGACACTTCTTAAATCTCATGCTGCCTACACATATATTCCTGTGTTGATCTTCCTGAAAGCCTACAAACCATAATAATAATCTTTTTTAAATTAACATTCTGAAACCTTTTGTTTAGTCTAAAAGGATCATTAATAAAATTATAATAATATTTAATATCATTAATAAAATTCTTTGAGTTGTAATTTACGAATACGTAATCAGTTTTTGCGAAATATTTTTTATTCGAAAGTTATGAGGTACGGAAACCCAGACAATATTTAATGAACACCCTATACATTACCTCCTCTTTCTTTAATGTGAGAACATAAATTTTTGAAATATTCCTCTGTCTGTTCGGCTTTTATTTTTTTTTTATTATTATTATTATTTTATTTGTTTGTCTCGCTCAGGAAAAAATATTGCTTGCGGGTTTTTTGAAGAAACAGTTACAAAACTATCCAACCGCATCAGGAAAAAGGAATAAAAATAAAAAATAAAACGATTATTTTGTTTCGCTTGTTTATTTATAGGCTGGATTTCTCCGCATTCTTACGCGAATTTTTCGTGGGAAAAAGATTTTTCCGTTTTTATTTTCTGGTCGCAATTGAATATTTAGTAGTTAAACATCACTTGTTGATATGCTTAAAACATAGATAAGATTCTATGTGATGCGTAACCAGATAATTGGAAGATTTAGACTTCTTTCTTTTTCCTATTTCGTGAATTAAAAACAGTCGGCTGAGCATAGTTTATACGGTTTCATTCAGATATTGAAACAGATATTCAGACGCTGAAAAGCTAAGAATTAGTCTGCATGAAAGAAAATTAATAAATAGGGCAAAAATATTTATCTTGATCCATTCCAGAAACTTATAATCAGTTTTTTTTAGATTCCTTGATAGATTTTTTAATAGACTTCTATACTATTTGTACTTATTTCTGAAGCGATCTATTTATCATTTCCCTGGTTATTGGAATCTGATTCATCTTTACAAAATATAGCGTCTCGGCTACAATAATATTTATCTTTATTAGAAACCTAACTATGCCGGTTTTCTGGTATAGAGGTAGCGCGTCTTCCTCGTGTTCTGGGAGTCCCGATTCGGGCATGTGTGAATGTGCCCCCCCCCCTGTAAAAAGGCGTTGTGCAAGCGGATGTTATGTGTTTGTAGCTAAATCATACTCTTGGCCCTCGTTGGCGCTACTGCAAAAACAAGGGACGCCCCTTTCGGCTTAATTCTGCTGCTGTATCAGCAGGGGGCTTGTCCAATAAGGCAAGTGCCATAAGTAACAACAACAACAGAATCCTAACTATAAATTTAAGTTCTAGTTCTTTCTAATTTCATGAATTTTCATTTTATAAGAATTAAATATTATAAATTATGTGTGACAATTGTGTACATTGTTTTGACCTTTTAAAATTATTTACGAAATTTATATAATATTATTTTAATTTAAATTGTAAAAAAAACACATTTTATATATTTAGATAATCTTTCTCTGTATATAAAGATGAAAGTTTCTTTGTATGTGTTTTATAAAAATTTATCCGATTGTATTGAAATTTGATACAAGAATTCTCGATGAAAAGAAAAAAAAAATAACCTTCTCAAATTCTTAAGTTTTAAAATAAAGGAAGTAAACTATATATTATTTAAAAGTTAAGTATTTCTGTTCTTTTTCTGCTTTATTTCCTAAAAATATTATTTTACAAAAATGTTTTTTCTTTCATCATTTTAAAATTTAAATAAATGTTTTGATAGCATTTGCATTTACATACATTTTTTTCTTCTAATTTTAGTAGTTTATTTTATTTGTTATGTTACCCAGTTTTACTGATATTTTTATTGTTGTGATGAAATTCAAACATATTCCGTTGTCCTTTTAAACCACTAAATAATATGCTTTGTTTTTCAATTCCTGCTATTAGTTCACACTCTCTCCTATATATATATATATATATATATATATATATATATATATATA